>JABBWA010000812.1:0-15700 GCA_016628065.1 Suillus lakei | reverse complement strand
ACTCGAGGCATGCCATAATTAGTGCGGCCTTTTCATTACGTACCCTGGGATGATCTGAAGATTCTAAACGAACTTACATAAACTTGGACGCAGAAGACTGCTTGACATGATCCTCGCAACGTCCTCAGCAATATTACAAGTTCAAGTCACATACTTAGTACTCAATCAATCAATATGATTGATTGCTTGTCAGTTCCGTGCCTTCTCGTGCAACATACTGTCTGACAGCAGTAGGGTGGGGTTGAGGCCTGAGGGTGTTCAGGCAGTGCCTCGCAATATGCGAAGGTGTGGAATGCTCTGCTTTTCTGGAGCCTCGCAGCCTCCTCGTTTCAGCTATCTTAACCAATACCGCACCCCACAACGTGCCCCTGCCGTACAAATCTGATGGGCCCACTGTAAATGAGGCTACGGGTGGCTCGACATCCTGCGAGTCGCTTTGTCCTGTGACTCATCGGCGCAGCACGGTATGGATGCCATGTGCTTGCTGTTGTTCCCTCCTTTATAATACTATCAGGGCTTTACAGGTGCTGCAGTGTTTCGTGACTTCCAGCACACATCTTACTACTCTCAAGTCTTTGTTTGGATCCGTCCCTCATCCATAGTATGGCCCGTTGTCGACGTATCACCTTCGAGTCTCCAAGCTCATCAGAATCAGACTCTGAATCAGACTTTTCTTCTCCGTCATCGCCTTCCGCAACTCCTCCGGCGCCGCCGGCCGCCCCAGTAGAGAAATCTGCTCCCAGTACCGAACCCCTTAAAGACGGAAAACGTAAGCGTACGTCGTCAAATAGCGATGACGACAACAAAACGAATGCTTCAAAACGTCCACGATCGTAAGTTATTGTGTTGCATAGCACATGTACGTATGGACTTAATCTCGCGTTTCAGGCAAACAATGGACGTCAGCAAGGACAAGTACGTATATGCAGCACCTATCGTCTAAATGCCTGACCATGTGCGCATTGTTTAGTGAGGAGCCAAGCAACCCAGAACACATCCAGGACCCGGGAGAGACATGCCTCAGTGGAGTGCAACAAGGGAAAAAACGTAAGCGTGAGTCGTCAGATAACGATAACGACAACCCGACGAAGGGTTCAAAACGTTCACGATCGTAAGTTGTTGTGATGTATAGCACATGCATGGACTTCATCTTGCGTTTTCAGGGGGAAAATGGATGTCAGCAAGGACAAGTACGTATATGCAGCGCTTCTCATCTAAATATTTGACAATGTGTGCATTGTTTAGTGAGGAGCCAAGCCACCCAGAACACACCCAGGACCCGGGAGAGACACTCCTCAGTGGAGTGCAACAAGTCGTCATTACCGGTATGTGATACTATCTCCGTTCATCACGTATTGACGACTTCCCCCAAGCGATTCACGCAACTGATCTCACTCTTGGTCTCCGACGCATCCCCTCTGGCTTCCATGTGGTAGTTAAGGCTGACGGTGCTGAATGCCAGACAAGCAACAAAACTGTACACGTTGACCAGGCTGTCGTCGAATGGAACGATCGCATACTTTTGTAAGTCGTCCTAAACTCCGTGTTTCCTGCAGGTGTTAAGAAAGACTCTAGGCCATGCGAGCCATCTTCTAAAGTTCGGGTCAGTGTGTACGCCTCATTTGAATTGGGTCCCATGCTTGGTCATGGAGAACTCCTCCGCACGTTCGAGATCTCCGTCGGAGAATTACTGGACCGCAGTGAAAAGTCAAATCGTCAGTAATGTCTGTTTCAAACCACGCCTGACGGATGCTAATGAGTATCGCAGCCATGATCTTTCAGCCCAAGCAGCAGGAAGTCGCATCTCCGTGCACTTCGCTGTTGGTGACGGTGGAACAGCGACTTTCTGCTGAAAACGATGCTGCAGTGCTTTGCCCCCTTACTACCGTGAGTGATCAATACAATCTGATCTTATGATACTGAGAGCTTGTGATGCGTAGCTTACCTCCAGCGATGTGGATGCGTTGATACTCAGGACGAACGCCGGACATGGTCTTCTTGCACGATACCGCAGGACGCAGAACAGTAGTGATCTCGACCAATGCATAAATCACTTTGAACGCGCCTCTGATCTCTGCCCCATGGATCATCCCTGCCGCCCTGCTGCACTATTTAACCTAGCTACCGCGAAGTTGGTTAGTTGCCAAGCTGATGGAAGATACCTCGACCTCGACATCCCTATCACTCTTTTTGAAGAGGCCCTTGATTTGCGTCCCACTGGTCATCAGGACCGAACGGTCACCCAGCTCCACCTTGCCATTTCTCTGCTCTCTCGCTTCGCCCAACGGGGATTTCAAACAGATGCTGATGCAGCTAAAGAATTACTGAGCAAAGTCATCGATGTTTGCCACGCCAAGAGCCACATTCACAGAGCAGCTTTGCTTACAATCGAAACATCCGCTCTGCATCCGTATGGAAACATCGATGCAAATGATGTTGGGCAAGAGCGGCCCGCTGCATCCATGCTTCCATTATCGCCGAATCAACTTGCTGATCTAGCAGAGCAGTGTTTGGGGAGAGATGATCCTCGTGCCTTAGATGAAGTGATATCCCTTCATTACGATGCTCTGGGATACTACAACACCATGCATGCGTACCGAGGGGGATTGCTAGGTAATCTGGGTGTAATGCTGGGCACCCGCTTCGAACGTCGAGGTAATGACGAAGACTTGGATCGGGCTATCGCACTTGAGAGGGAAGCGCTGGCTTTGTGCCCGGTCGGTCACACAGATCGGTACAAGTCATTAAATAACCTTGCGAATGAACTCTCCACCCGCTTTTCGCACCGAGGCAACGACGGAGACTTGGATGAGGGTATCGCACTTCACAGGGAAGCGCTGGCTTTGTGCCCGGTCGGTCACACAGATCGGTCTGGGTCATTAAATAACCTTGCGAATCAACTCTCCACCCGCTTTTCGCACCGAGGCAACGACGGAGACTTGGATGAGGCTATCGCACTTCACAGGGAAGCGCTGGCTTTGCGCCCGGTCGGTCACACAGATCGGTCCTGTCATTAAATAACCTTGCGATCAACTCTCCACCCGCTTTTCGCACCGAGGCAACGACGGAGACTTGGATGAGGGTATCGCACTTCACAGGGAAGCGCTGGCTTTGCGCCCGGTCGGTCACACAGATCGGTCCAAGTCATTAAATAACCTTGCGAATCAACTCTCCACCCGCTTTTCGCACCGAGGCAACGACGGAGACTTGGATGAGGGTATCGCACTTCACAGGGAAGCGCTGGCTTTGCGCCCGGTCGGTCACACAGATCGGTCCTCGTCATTAAATAACCTTGCTGATTCAACTCTCCACCCGCTTTTCGCACCGAGGCAACGACGGAGACTTGGATGAGGGCTATCGCACTTCACAGGGAAGCGCTGGCTTTGCGCCCGGTCGGTCACACAGATCGGTCCATGTCATTAAATAACCTTGCTGATTCAACTCTCCACCCGCTTTTCGCACCGAGGCAACGACGGAGACTTGGATGAGGGTATCGCACTTCACAGGGAAGCGCTGGCTTTGCGCCCGGTCGGTCACACAGATCGGTCCATGTCATTAAATAACCTTGCTGTTCGACTCTCCACCCGCTTTTCGCACCGAGGCAACGACGGAGACTTGGATGAGGGTATCGCACTTCACAGGGAAGCGCTGGCTTTGCGCCCGGTCGGTCACACAGATCGGTCCTAGTCATTAAATAACCTTGCGAATTCAACTCTCCACCCGCTTTTCGCACCGAGGCAACGACGGAGACTTGGATGAGGCTATCGCACTTGACAGGGAAGCGCTGGCTTTGCGCCCGGTCGGTCACACAGATCGGTCCATGTCATTAAATAACCTTGCTGTTCAACTCTCCACCCGCTTTTCGCACCGAGGCAATGACGGAGACTTGGATGAGGGTGTCGCACTTCACAGGGAAGCGCTGGCTTTGCGCCCGGTCGGTCACACAGATCGGTCCAAGTCATTAAATAACCTTGCGAATCAACTCTCCACCCGCTTTTCGCACCGAGGCAACGACGGAGACTTGGATGAGGGTATCGCACTTCACAGGGAAGCGCTGGCTTTGTGCCCGGTCGGTCACACAGATCGGTCTCCGTCATTAAATAACCTTGCGAATCAACTCTCCACCCGCTTTTCGCACCGAGGCAACGACGGAGACTTGGATGAGGGTATCGCACTTCACAGGGAAGCGCTGGTTTTGTGCCCGGTCGGTCACACAGATCGGTCTCCGTCATTAAATAACCTTGCGAATCAACTCTCCACCCGCTTTTCGCACCGAGGCAACGACGGAGACTTGGATGAGGGTATCGCACTTCACAGGGAAGCGCTGGTTTTGTGCCCGGTCGGTCACACAGATCGGTCTGGGTCATTAATTAACCTTGCGAATCAACTCTCCACCCGCTTTGACCAACGACGCAATAGAGAAGACCTCGACGAGTCACGAGAGAATCTATGTTGTACATCGACTCTGTTGACGCAACATGATCCTCGTCAATTAAACCTCCATCTTTCGCTCGCTGACGTCCATCTATCATTCCATAATTCAAGGCTGGACGGCACCAGCCCGGGCGAAGATCCTGGTAGTCTGACTGTTTCCATGCATCATCTCAATGCAGCAGCAAATGTCGTCTCTGCAGGCTTGCGACCTCGCCTGCGAGCAAGTCTACATTGGGTTCGCCGTGCTAGCCAATATTCACATGGTACTGAACTCGAGGCTTATGCAACTTCCATGCAACTTCTAGACGCTTACATGTCCGCAACAGCTTCGGTATCATCTCGTCATAGTGCCATGAAAGACTTCCCACGTACACTTGCCGTGGACGCTGCATCATGTGCTCTTCGTAGCGGTGACGTATGTCGCGCTGTTGAGTTGCTGGAACAAGGCAGGACTCTCATCTGGACCCAGATGGCACGACTCCGCACGCCTCTGGACAGCTTTGAGAATCGCGGTGATCATGCAGTGGCCCTGATGAAGAAATTCAGAGACCTCAGCTCCCTCCTTGATAAACCTCCTGCGAGCAATCCAGAAGGGACCGCCAAAGTCAGTGTAGAAGCAGAAGCAGCCCGCTACAGACGTTTAGTGGAGGAGTGGAATAGAGCTGTAGAAGAGATCCGGAAGATCGAGGGCTTCTCTCGCTTCCTACTTCCCCCCTTGTTCTCTGATCTTCAAGATGCAGCTCGTGATGGGCCTATCATCGTGCTCGTTGCAAGCAAGTCGTCTTGTGATGCCATCATTGTTCCACATTCGCAACCTCCGATTAGCATCCAACTCCCAACCACTTTGGAGAAACTCCAGACATTGGTGGTCAGATTCCAATGCACAACTGAGCTAGCGCTGCAAAAAGCCTTGATGGAGTTATGGGACGACGTTGTCCGCCCGGTGGTCGACAATCTGGGCGGGTTTGCACAACGAGGTTCTCGAATATGGTGGTGCCCGACGTCTGTCTTCAATTCCTTGCCGTTGCACGCTGCTGGCGCATACAGGCCAGGTGAACCGCTCCTTTCATACCTCTACATCTCTTCATATACGCCATCGCTTGCGGCGCTGATGAAGGCTCGCAAAAGCCACGATAGGTCCCTTCCGGTGCCCTTCGCCGCCATTGGTCAGAATCTCCCAGCCGGTCATTCAGTCCCTTTGAGTGGTGTGGAGCCTGAGCTGGACTTGGTGCGGAGTCTTATACCCCCTCCCCCAACCGTTTCCTTCACCAAGATAACGAGCGATGATGCAACGAAATCGAGAGCACTACGCGCATTGCGAGATAATACATGGCTCCATTTCGCGTGTCACGGGACACAGAACTACGAGGAGCCCTTCAAGTCGGCCTTTCTCATGCGCGACCAACCGCTTTCACTCTTCGATATCACACAGATGGATCTATCTCGGCATGAATTTGTCTTTCTCTCTGCCTGTGACACCGCAGTTGGTGACCAAAGTATGCCTGACGAAGCGATACATCTGGCGGCCGGCCTACAATTTGCTGGGGTGCAGAGTGTCGTTGGGACATTATGGAAGGTCAATGATAGTACGGTGGAGCATTTAGTCAAGGCGTTCTACAGAAACTTGTGCGGGGATGGCAAAATGAACTCCAAACGAACTGCCCGAGCGTTGCACCGAGCAGTCCAGTCATTGGCTTCGGACAAGAGCATACCATTGGAACAGCGCATATTATTCATCCACATTGGTATATGATCAATTGCGTGCGTCCTCCCACCTTGTTGATTAAAGCGCTCTGACGAATTTGCGTGTAGCGTCCAACCGTGATTATGCACAGCCTGTTGGCAAGAAAATATTTTTTGATATTTCAGACTTTGGGACTGTATACCTCTCCGATATGTACATCTGATCTCTACTTCTATATATTCCGAGTCTGTTGTTACGAAACGAAAGATGGCCGCTCCTAAGTTGCGCTGCCAATTTGTGGGTAAGAATGAAGCTCAAAGCCGTACGACTGGTTTGAACACTGGTCTGGTACAACACCTCATAGCGGCCCGACACAATTGCGATTGACTTGATAGTCGTGCGTCTGAGTTGTGCAAGGGGTGTACTCCCAGCCACCGAATTGCAGTGCTCATGAAGAGCTTGGCCCTAGCAGGATAGACAGACCATAGACGAATAAAGACAAAGAGGCACGCGTTCTCAGTATTCAGAATGGATCTTGTGTACAGCAAAAATCAGATTGAGCGATTGCAAAGCGTCGAGTCAAGTCGTAAATCATATAGAGAATAATGGTGTGGTAAAATGTGTGCGCTGTGCGTCGGAAGAAAAAAACAAAAAAAACAACCTATACATCGTAACTTACGGCCAGCTGCTTTCCTGCAATATCGTTCCATCAAAAAACAAATAAATGATCTATACATCATTCAAGTGTTGTCCTACAATGTGCAAAACCCCAAGTTAGTGTTCATGGGCTCTGCTCAGAGGAAGAGGGTAAAGTAGCCCACCACGGAGGCAAGAAGAGTAAGCGATACAGCGATGTTTTGGATAGCAGAAGCAGGTCCAGAGCTCGTACCGAGTTTCCACACTCACTCGAGCTCACACAGATACTAGTAGGCAGGGGCACCAAGGCAGTCACCCCAGGCTGCACCGGGTTCGGGTCGGAAGATCCGGTTGAAGAGCTGAAGCCACTGACAAGCTAGGCAAAGCCGACGGCAGCTAGGCTAGCACGGAAGACGGAGTACTAACAATACCAATATCGAAGGCACCGCCAACACATCTGGGAAGTGGTATTTGCGTTGCTGGTCATCATGTCATTGAGGGTACCGAGGTCCATGTCCAGGTGACTGATCGCCTCATTTGTACCGCTGAAGGAGATATGAAATGTGACATCAGTGTCGCAAGCTAGAAATAAATGAGTACTCTGCTTATCATGCAGTGCGCAACGGTACTGACGGGATGCATACAAGCCTTGCCAATCGCCGGTAAGCTCTGTGGAGCCAGGTATGGGCCCAAATACTTACGGCGATGGATGTGGGTGCCCCGATGAGAGTAGTGGCTGTGTCGATGGCAGTAAGACCGCTGGGTGGGTCAATGGTGATCGTCTTGCCTTGTGCAGTGACCGCTGCAAATTTGAGACCATTCAGTATGCTGATAACATGCCAGAATGACGGTGCTTACAGCTAACAGCCAGCAACTAATGCGATGGCGGACCAGTCAAATTCAGGCACTCGATGGAGCCCTTGAACAAACTCGAATTTTTTCCCCCAAGAGTGAGCACACCGCCCGGAGCAGGACTAATCTGATTGGCCTGGTTGACGTAGTGTTTAAGATAGAAAGAGAACGGGGGTTCTGCCAGTGAGAAACAGCTGGCGTGGGGGGCTTCCAAAAAGGGGTGGTCTCTTGAGGGCAGATATCGAGGCAAACCTGAGACTCATAATACCATCAGAGTTCATCAGAGATCTAGCCAATTGGACGATGGTACTTACCTTATGCTGGATCAAATTGACTTCATACATTTCTTCGCGAGGTGGTGGTGGCGGTGCGTATAGTTGCTGATTCAGCTATCTCACGGCCCACAACGCCCTACATGATTGTTGGAAGTTCCTGCATGTCAGATCAAGTTCTATGGTCTTCCCTAGAACCACACCCGCGGGCGTTGGCTGTCAAATCCGAGCCTTTCCCTTCTCTTATCCTCTACAACCCCTGCTCTCCTCTCCTTCTACGTGTCCCGGTCTACACTAAACTACACACCGGCCACACCCCTTTTCACAAATTCCATCCTCTCCACCTCCTTATATTTGGCCCCACACCGCCGCATATACCCATACAAACACACAGAACAATTCGAAGCTCACAGGATGGTCCCCTGCCCGTATATCAGCTGGCGCGCCTGGAGATCTAGTATGTGTGGGTAGAGAGTACATCCCGTTCAACAAACAACCCTCCCCTTGTTTGCGTCTTTCGCCGGTGCGTTCTGGCCTCCGAGTTGGTCGAAAGGAGCGCTACCAGCCTTAGTGCCCTCCATAGCTCCAGCTCCAGTCATAATGGAGGCTCCTGCTGAAGCGGTAGGAGCTGAAAAAACTCTGAATGGACTGCACACTACCAGAGGGTGCTACAACCAAAGAAGGATCCGTCTCCGGTCCACCTCCAGTCACTCGTTTCGACGGCTATCGACTTTTTGTCAATCCACGTCCATGCCTATGACGCAAGAAGGGGTCAATTTCTCGTTGCGTTTCGGGGCTGCTTACAAGGCTCAGCCCCAGGTGTGTTCTCATCCACTCAACACTTCATTCGTAATCTCAGCCTACTCGAAACTTCGCTTCCTAGTGCTTATGCCAGCTTCTCCCCCTCACTGATTTCCAGATCCTGACACGCTCTAACAGGTGCAGTTCGGCATGCTTCAGTATATGTCCGTTCCAGTACTTGGTACCTACTCTGTAAGCACAGCCGTGTTTCCTGCACAAACACAAGTTCCTCAATATCCCTTGTTTCAAATGTCCTACAACGAGCACCCTGTTCCGTCTCAGCAGCAACACCAGAATCGTTTCAGCTTAGAAATATCGAACGATACCTCGCGCCACAACTGGAATGATTCGGAGCAGACGTGGACCAGGGGAGCGATAGCGCACACTGGAGGTCGTATCCCGCGCAGTCTCAACCGCGTTAACAGGATCTCCTCTTCCTTCCTACATTTATCTTCCTTGCTCTTCCCTCATTTTCACCTGCAGAAACAATACGTTCATCATTCATCATGTCCGCCATGCTTTCATGTCGCTCATTGTCGACGCTATGCCCTCATTATCATTATGTGTACGTCTGTAAGCATCATGTCATATATACATGGACTCGTTTCAGTTTGTCTCATCACCTTTTCATATTTCGGTAGCGTTGATGCGAGTGGTTTAATGCTTGGAGCACACATCTGCCAGGTGTGAGTGATGCAAGGGATATTCAATGTAAACACACCGAGATTATACTCTGTAATGTCGGCAACTTGACAGCCTTGAAAGTCAACCTGAAGTGATGGTATGTACTGCGCAACCATTACTGAGCGAGGGGGGGGGATTAATTTGATTGAAAAGTAACGAACCTCTAGGAATCAATGCTATGAGATCCCCACCACTAAATTACTGGACGAGAACGGGAGGACATCCAATTTCTTCCACGCGTACGGGGTACATGATACCGATAGTATCGAATCTGAGGGTTCAGTGTTTCAACTGCAGTGAGCGCTGAGCCATGGTTAAACAAATCTGAGGCATCGTCGACGAATACTTACCAAGCAGTGTATCACGCTTGGTGGTCAAGGCTGGACCCTTCCGACGATCATGACTATGATGATTGCCATCATTAGTAGCCACCTATGACAAGAGACTCTGACTTGAATTGATGTGAGCAGTACCTACTCAGAACGTTCTGGCGTCAGGACATGCTTGCATTTACATAATTGCCTGTACGTACTTACCTTGTGGGTTCAAGCTGTGTCGCAGCATGCGGGACCATGAACTCATGAGCTCCTGATAAACAATATCGATACATCAATGCTGGCAACAAGCGTGTGGGCATTAAACGCAACATCATCAGTATCACATGTGTGCTCTACTCCGTACTGGTGCGGGCTCAAGTTCAAATAGCGAGCAATCAATAGCTCTGAATTTCAAATAAATATAATTACAAAAATCCGTCTGTCCCAAAACTACGAGCTCGACGAAAGACAGCCGCCGTCCTCAACTCTGCGCATCTGACCCAGTCACCTGTGAATCCGCTCAACTTCATAACGAAGCCTCGCAGCAAGTGGATCAGATCAACTTCGTATTCCACTACGACATACAAACGAGAGACTTGACTTGTTTGTGGGTTGGATTCGAGACTGCCGAGGTTGCTGAACTGAACGTCATTGGATATGAATGATTTAACGTCGCGCACCGAAATTGGTGGAGAAGAAAGGCAAGCAGCTCCGACCGACTGAGACCGCTGTACAGTTGCTTATTAAGCTGTCTCACGGCAATTTCAAATTGCCAATTGGTTTGGGCCAACTCAGGGCGCCAGGCTTGGCATTGATATATAGTCATGGACTATCGACAATCGATAATTAACCTACAGCCTCTCACTTACAACGTGCTAGGAATCGTGATGGCAATTGATTTTATTTTTGAAATAGTGCTAGATGGATTGTGCATCACGATAAGGATGAAATCGAAGGAGATGATTGGTTTTCTCTCTCACCTGCTCAACGTTGTTGACACTATCTATTTGCTATCTATACTTAACAGGTGCACCCAGTCCATAACTCAGACTTTCACCATAGTTTGGTGATGGCAATGGAACGCGTGGGCCAAGCTATCCTGCGATTCTCAACTGCTTCTGCGCATTGTCCCAACTCCTGTGAGTCTGATAATCAATTTCACAAGTAGTAGTTACTGATGATAGCATACAAACGCTTCAAAGACTACGCTTAACATGTTCCTTCTTTTCATTACCCTGGGATGATACGAAGATTCTCAACGAACTTTGAGATCCATATCATCTTCACCCGATGCCTGCCATGGCCCTTGCAAGGTTCCCGGCAATACGAGTCGTGATAAGTACTACACTCGATTGCATTTCCTTGAAGCTCCCAGGTTTCTGGTCCTATTCCTTCGTCGTTTTGTCTGGTTCAGTGGCCAGCACTCTTCCATCCCGGAAAAAGTCCAGCGAGCGAATTCGACTAGAGTGGCCTATGATGGGTTGGGTGAGTGACTCTCCGCGATGAGCTCTCCCTTCTCATCACCGCTTGCTATCGACTACCCATCTCGCCTTTTTCATGACCTTTGAACTCTCGCAGAGCGTTATCCTTGGAATGACCTTCAACACTTTACTGGAGGTTGACAGTGTTCAGGTGGACATTGGAGGGATTGTAGGTGTCTTTCTCTAAGCTGCACAGGTGCGTATTTCGTGCATTTTATGCTCCTTCGCTGCGTCAACCCGCTTCGTGTTTCCATAGACGCCCGGGGCACGAAGCTCTCCGCTTCCACCCCTCCATCACCGTTACAGCAAGAATGACCCCTGCCTTTCTCGACGGTATACCCTCCCGGTGCCTCTGTACCGTGTACACGGGTCCGACGCTTGTCTCTGCAGCTTTCAATATGCATCCCCTCGCATCTACTTGTAATAATGTGGTTGCTACTTCCCAGCGCTCGAATGCCTTTCATAGCCGCATGAATATCGTGTTTCTGGTGTTGATCAGCTACTCATGTAACTTGTCCGATCGTATGCATATCACTTATTGCATTATCACCTCTTCATCCTGTTGACTCCTACTGAGATATACGCGTGCACCAGATGCAGCCATATTTCGTTGTACAGGCTTGAAATATCTTCATTGATGTCACCCGAATCTAAACTGACAACAACAGCAATATCTCCCCGATCCCACTACTTGCCAGTTTTAGTTGCAGAGACACATGCTATAATATCCAGTGTAAGGATATCGTATCCTTTACGCGCCGTGTGCTTCTGCTTCTAGAGCGGTTTCATAGGCATTCCTCAGTATGCTTATCCCTTTCAACATTTCTCGTCTTTGTTAATGTCATACAAGCTGACTACAAACCTCGCATCCTCTAGGAGACCACAATCATAGCTTCAAATGATACATTTAACATCACAGCTGGACGAAGGCTTACTTCGTAACCAACCTACACAGTACGATCATTCCCTCTGGGCCAGTCAAGTTCGAGAGGGCCAGTCTCCGCGATGTTCGGGATATCGAACGAGTGGGCCTGACATTTTTGTTGGACTTACCATCTTTTCAGAAGATTTTGCAGTCGCAGACTTGCTAGAACAATCCATCTGACGGAGAAAGCATGTTCAGGGATCGCGTGAGTTTCGCAAAACGAGAAATCTGCTAACAAGAACGCATTCAGCTGCCAGTACCGTGAATGTACGTGGTATATGTTAATCGCTCATCGTCAGTCCCAGCCAGGTACCACTCCAACGTGCCCACGATTTTTTCGTGGCAAGTCTCTACTACCCTCGAAGGTTGACCAGACATGTGGTCTACAATCGACATGGTTTTCTTGAGTCTCAGTACCAACTCTCCTTTGCTCCTCTCCTCGTACGACACTTCCCCCGCAAGCTGCACGCTTAGTTTCTACACGGAATCCTTGCTCAGTGAGTACGGATGCTTGGCGGACGTTCCAGCAGGGGCTAGGCATTCAAGGTCTATCAGCCTCTTCAGAAATTCCGTAGCTGTTGAAGTGTGCGTTGCATCTTCATCTCTAAGTCTCCCATCAGCAGACCCCAATAGAAAGGCAGTAGTTGTTCATATGACCAGCGTCAGTGCATGCAGTACTCAAATATAATCGATTCGAATCTGTAGAAAATGACAAAACCACGGAACGTGATAATGATAAAGGGAAAACGAAAGAAAACGAAAGGAGAAGCTTTTAACAGTGTTTTAATTTCGACGTTTACCGAGTCGACGCTGAGGACGGCCCATTGCCTTTGGTCTTTTCCATCATCGGTCTAAGGGCGCTGACGATCTCGCCTATCCAGTGAGGAGTGAGCTTCTCAAGCAGCAATGATACGAGCTCCTTAACCTCTGTGCCTCCACGATGACCTTCTCGGGGACAGGGAGAATGTGCGTGATGATATTGCGCAAGTCTACAACTTTTGAATACATCCGGATATGTGGTCCGCAGGATCTGAAGGAGCTGAGCGGTGAACTGCTTGATTTTCTGCAGCTCAGAGACGATGGTACTCGCGAGAGTGTGAAGTCGAGTTTGAGCGTTGTTGATCTGGTTGGAAGCGAGAGTGTGTCAATAGCGTCGGCGAAGTCGATAACGCATTGACTGAAAGAAACAGGATCGACGCTCATATGCACTGAAAAAGGAAAACTCACACTAGAATACTTCGCTGCTGTACTTGTGAAGGTACTTTGAGGAATAGAAGTAGATGCTGTGCTTGAATGCGGACAATGGTGACGAAGCTCCTACTTCATTGCTCATATTGATAGCGATTTTCTTGACATATGCAGTCCATCAATTAATACCCAGTATGATAGGTTTGAACTATCCTTCAAGCGTCTAGAGGTTGGCGACCAGCAAGTGACGCGGATGATACTGTCCAAACCTGCCAGTGAGCACAAGATCCTACTCTCTGCACGGATCTCATGCACTTCGCTGCGTGCATACGCGGAAACAACTTCGTCGAATAGCATTCAATAGCACTGACATCACAATGGGCGTCTGGATGTGACAACAATCTGTGAGATAATAAGACCACGTCTGCGTTGTAGATATCCGGTAGATAGACTCATTCAAGGTCATCCTCGTATGCTTTGTACATGGCTTGTTCTGCAGGCATCACATAATGCGATTTGCAATGTAGTAGAACACATAGTATGCCTGCGTGCCAGTAGAGGCCCTGTCCTGCGTGATATGCGCCCCCGTGAGTATGCAATGGTCTACAGCCACGGGGGCGATACCGCACGCAAATAGACACATGAACTAACAAACCATGCCTGGCGTGTCGAAGCGAAGGGTTCTCGTATGTGATGAGACGACACTGCTTAAAGAAACATCAAAAGGAGTGGCAAGGCGAGAACGATGTCAATTAGGAAATAGACGAGCCGAACTCTAAAGCAACGGGTGTATAATATGCAACTACTCAGGGGGCCGCATTTGTCCGCTGATTCCGGACAGATGCACGGGACTTCAGGGAGAAATGTTGGGTATCGACAAGTGTTGGTCATGGTGATGGGCAGGCCTGGATGATAGAAGAATGCTGTGAATCGAGCAGCATTCGCTAGCGGACACGGGAGCACTGAGGTGGGGGCGGCAGACAGATGCGTTTTGATTGCCTAAAGATAGGCGTCAACCAGAATACAGAAACATCTGCCAGGAGTGGTGGGTGACAAACGGGATATGTCAGTCAAGCCGACGATACAAACACCAAGTAAGAAAGAAAATCACCTTTTGCGAAACCCCCTTGACAACATCCAACTCGTCCCTTCCTGTGATGATCTTGTCTGCGTAGAGCACGCGGGGGGCTTCGAGTTTAGGTTGGATGCCTGCGCGGAGGCTGGTTTGCGTGCGTGTTGGGATTTGGGTATGTGTTAGAATTGCGCGTTGGGATATGTGTGCGCGTTGGATTTAGATGTGCGTATATGCGTTAGAATTGCATGTGCGCGTGCCCATCAGTATCGTTCAACATAAGGAAAAGCCACCAAAAACTCACGTATCCCTCGCAGCCCTCTCCGCATCCATCCCAACCGGACGATGCGTAACAGCAGCCACATTTCCCTGCACGTTGATACCTACATATTTCTCTACACAAGTTTTGCCTCCGCGGGTGCTTCCAGTGCTGTTTGCAGTGAAGGTTGCTTTGGTGCCGCCCGTATCCCCCGCATCGCCAGCATCCCCGCCAACACCACGACTGATCAGGTATTCCTGGTTGCAAAGCGCATCAGCGAACGAGCGGGATGAAGAAGGTTGATATAACATACTTTGGCACTATAATGAGATAGAGCAACCACACCAGTTTCCTCGTCATAGGTAAGAATTGCAATCGGAATGACTGAACATACCCGAATGAGCACGACTTTGCGCTGTCACTCTGTATAATCATGCAAAGGCTTCCCAAGCGCGCGGAGCTGGGTTTATAGCGTCAGGACGACATCAGCCGATGGCGCAGGAGATGATTTAAACGACATAAACACCAAGTAAGAAACCACCGTTTGCAAAACCCCTTCAACAATATCCAACTTGTCCCTTCCTACGGTGATCTTCTTGTCTGAGTAGAGCACGTGGAGGGCTTCAATTTTAGGTTAGATGCTTGCGGGGAGGCTGGTTTGCGTGAGTGTCGGTATACGCAGGTGGAAGTGAAGTGGCGGGTGTAGGTTTGAGGTTGGCGCCTAGCATTCCATCAAGGATTTCTTTGCGGCCTGTGGGTTGGGGTTTCGGTCGGTTTTTTTGGGAGGGGGGAGGCAGAGGCAGAATGGGCAAGATGAGGAGGAGGGAAATGGACATACACGGTAAACACCTAAACACTTCCGAACTCGGGAAAGGGATAATAACTAAAGGACCGATTATCCTCGGTATAGTATATCAGTACGCTGAGCATGTATGGGACTAAGAGGAGATGGTAGTCGTGGATCCAGACGAAGTGAAGGACGCTAGCGAGGCAGATTGCGAATGCTTGGTTGGCCTTTGTGGGCGGTGGTGGTTAGGATGCACAACCAGATCAAACGTGTTCCGACAAGGTAGAAAACGAACGAACGGACGGACC
>JABBWA010000811.1:0-15710 GCA_016628065.1 Suillus lakei | reverse complement strand
AACATATTGCGGTTAACCATATTGGTTTCCGGCTTCCACACTGCTTCAAGCCGACCAAAAATTCCGTGAACAGTCCGATAAGCACCCGGTGCCGTATGTTTCAAGTACGTCTGAGCTTCCACTTCTACCTTGCGAATGCTGTACATGAAATAGGCTCGTACTGACGCTGGGGGTAGGCATATAAGTTCTGCTGCAAGTCCTAAACTTGACCAACGATTTCCCCCTTCTCTCAATCACTCCCACTCGAAGATGTTGTACCTCCAGACACCATGGCCAACTGGCCCTGGCCTCGTGCCATCAATCCCCACTTCGAAGATGTGAAAGCTGAAGTCGATGCTTCATTCCGTGACTTCAAGGCTTTGAGTCCTGAGTCACAGGAAGCATTCGACAAATGTGATTTTGGTTCGACTTCTGTACACTCCAATTTTGAAGATGGCTGACATGAATTGTGATTATAGCCCGCCTATCAGCTCTGACCTATCCTAATGTATCTAGAGGTTCGTATTTGACCCTTGCCTATTCACGCACCTCGGAACCCTGATCTCATTCCTGCAAAATAGAACTCCTTCGAATCGGCTGTGTCTTGAACAATGTGTTACTTCATTGTGGACGAGTACACCGACGCCGAAAATGCGGCAGTCACCCAGGAAATGTTGGACATCGTGCTCGACGCTCTGCACGATCCTCATAAGCCACGACCAGAAGGCGAATGCATCCTCGGTGAAATTGTGCGACAGTAAGTGCTTCCAAATTGTTCGATGATGGATCTGGAGTTCAAGAGATTTTTGCCCAGATTTTGGGCTCGGGCAATCCAGACCGCAAGCCTGTCTTCTCAACGTCATTTAGTTGAAACATTTACCGCATACCTTCGTGCAACAGCCGTTGAGGCTATCGACCGCGAAAAAGGTCATTGCCGCAGTATCAATGATTACCTGAAGCTCCGGCGGGACACGTGTGCCGTCAAATATTCTGTTCCAGTATGTGAAATGGGAATGGAACTTCCTGACGAAGTGTTCTACCATCCCGTCATCGTGGACCTGGTTGATTGCATCACAGAGTTGTGTCTGATCGACAATGTAAAGTCTTATTGAAGGTGTGGTGTGCAGCCTGCTAACGACCTTCACAGGACATGATTTCGTACAATAGAGAACAGGCGACTGGGATGGAGAACTATAACTTGATCACTGCTATCATGTTGGAACTCAGCCTCGACATAAGCGGTGCGATGGCTTGGGCAGCACGCTATCACGCTGAAGTTCAGAAACGATTTATGGACGGTCTTGCGAAGGTCCCTTCATGGGGACCGTCCGTCGGCGTCCTAGTCCAGCAGTATCTTAATGGGATAGCATTGTGGGCTCGTGGACACCATTGTTGGAGTTTCGAAGCTCAATGGTCAGAAGAATTTCCCATTTGTATGAACCATCACTTACGCCGAATGGAATTACAGATACTTTGGCACAGGGGCCCAGAGATACAAAATATAGGCTTGTCCCATTGTTGCCAAAGGTCAACTGCAAAGACGCATCTGCAGTGGTCAGGGTCAATGTTGCCGATTTGTCAAAGATTATGCACCGTGAACAACCATCTGGTATGCTCGGGTTAAACTGGCCTGTTTTCGCCTCTCAAATGATCAGTGTAACGTGATTGTCATGAGTTTCGATTTCCTTTTCGGTATTCACTATTAGTTTACTAGTTACTAGTTATCGTCGGGCCATCGGTTTTCTCCTTAGTTTTGCGCTCGTCTGTTTCGATCAGTATAGCTCTAGATGTTGTATCTACGATTCTCGCTAATGCCGTCTGTTTTGATAGTCGTAGTGGTTGTCGTCCATTGTCTCGCCTCGGCTCTTCTCTCTCTGATAGTGATCCACTACAAATTCTGCGGCATCATTCAGAATACGGTAGACTTTTTCATAATGCATACCTTCATAAAGTATAACTCTCCCAATGAGTCTGTCCCACTGGGGCGCAGGTAATATGCATGCATAAGTGGCGGCAGAAGGTCCCGAAGACGAAGGATGCACCTGATCCTGATACCTCAGTCAAACTTAACAGCAACCTCAAGCCTAGGATTTGTAGTACTCCTTAAATGTCTTCCGCATCATCCGCGAGCTTCGTGAGTAGACAATACTCTTCATAGATCAACCTTGCATTATCGCATCTTTTCAGCGACTTCAGTTTTGCCTCCACACGTCCTCCTCGTTGCCGGTACTTACATCATATACATTTAAGTGTCTAAATACCTGCATCTGATGATCCACTGAGTGCCGCACTGAGTCACTCGGTCATTCTGTCATTAGTCAACAGCGCCTCAAGCTCTCTTGTGCTCCCGAACAAACAAAGGGCTGTAGTATTTCACATGAACTACCACCAGGGCAGAACACTTTTGACGAAATTTAGGATGAATCTTCTACATATTACGACTTGAAATGGCATCATACGACAATCATATGTACGACGCAGATCCGGGTAATGCAGCGTTAAATGCCCGCCTGAGGACCACACCTCCCAAGCGTCAAACATTATGCACTGGTTAAAATACCAATACATCGATTTTTTGCACTTCTCCATTTCCGTCGTGCTACCGCGATTCGTTGTAAGCAGAGGGAACCAATGATAAGTCGCAACTCACTTTCAGCAACAGAATCCTACTTTCGTTCACCAAAACATCATCCGCATCAAAAAACTCCTCGCTAACGATCTCGCGATACGATAGCGCAGACCCCAGCGGTTCCGTAAATGGGCGAGAGATCTCGTTAGTCAGCTCGCCTTGTACGAGTCGACCACGGCAGTCTGATTTATCTTGTGCGTGATAATCCCGAGCGATGTGTGGGTTAAAATCTCTGATACGTAGCCGTCGGGGCTCGCGTGGGTCTGCCAAAGGGTTGTTGATGGGCTCCACAACGCGGAAACCACAGAATGAGTCCCGAAAAAAGCGCGTTTGGAACCACGTCGTATGCTGCGGCCCCCACGTTGACCACAGTAACTTGGGACCACCCAAGGCCGGTTGGCCGTAGGTCCTGGCAAATAAGCTTTCGAGTTCCAGAATGGCACTGCGAAGAGTAAAGAAGGTATAGCGGTACAATGTGTACCTGAATGAAGCTTGGATGTGGATGGCTATGACGTGATCGTTTGTGCTCGGGTTAAATGTAAATGAGCACAAAGGTTGGTAGGACTTTTGAGGATAGGAAAGCATGGAGCTGGGAGTAATATGTTTGCCCGCGAAGGCCATTGTGTATGAGAACGGACCCATGAGAGAAGGTAACGAGAGCTTCGCAGTGCATCGAGGGGGCTTTGACTTGTCGGTAATGGAATATATTTCCATGGTCCAGTCGGTATCTAGAACCAGGAACCGGTCTTCTGCAATGAAGGTGCAGTCGTGCACACCATTAGTGAACAAAAGACTGAACTGCGGTATCGTTTAGCCTCTAGCCGAGTTAACTTGAAACTGTGATTTACCTGGTAACCATTCTTGGATTTCCAGTCCCACATTTGCATACAAGCCATGGACTCATTCCACATTAGCATACTAATGTACTTCCCCATGATAAAAACGTTAACGCCGGTGGGTTCCAACATTGTGCGGTCAATGATATCCTTGTCGAGGGCCTTCAAGATTGGTTGCGCTGCGTCAGGGTGGACGTCGTTCGTTGTCAGCGACTTCAGATGGATATCGTATGCATGACTCCAGCTTCCCGCAGGGTTTAGTATGGGCTGAGCAAAAGAACGTGAACACTCACAAGTCTGGTGAACGTGTCACTATGACAAGTAGACCTTGCACTGGACAGAAAGCAAAGTTCTCCATCGAGGTCGTAGCGCAGCTCCAGCTACGTAGATCATTAGAATCAGCCCCGAACGGCATAGAAGCAAAGTGAATGGATTCCGAGCGCCGCGACACGGTAGAACAGTGTACACCACCCAAAACATCAAATACAGGTCCCAACATAATTGGTGGGAGCCTGTACTTCTGATTATATTGGAAGCGTTGCCATGCAGCGTCATGCTCTCTAAGGCGTTTGCGCCGTGTAGCTGGAACGCCCATTCCAGAGGCTCCCATTGGGATCATTTGGAAGTAACCGAGGTCGATGACATATTGTAGCATCTCCGAATGGTCGACCGTTTCTTTCAGCGCTTTACATGTCTATGGCGGATGAGCATAGTGAGATGAATCCTGTGTTCACTTACCTTTCGTACCCGTACTAGGTCGTACGCGTCAAGAGGTGCCAGTATAAGGAACAAAAGTTCTGGGGGTAGCTGTAGCAGTGTTAAGGCTGACATTATGTGTCCTATCAAAAGTTCTAGGGCAAGAAGTCAAGAACTGCTCATTGGAACCAAGGGGAAATGAGTTACCGGTCGATCTGCAGTGTAATGAGTACTTGAAACTTGTGAAGATTGTCGCGAAAGCTAATTGAATACCTTGTCACGGTCGGGTGAACGTCTTATGTACTTGGTGTCCTCCATTGTCGGACCACAATCCACATACCTTTCTTAGTGGTTTGTCCATGCACAACCTTCCCCGGTTCCCATTATACTACGCTTCGTATCTTGTCCTCCAGTGTCCACAGGACCACAACTCACATATTCTCCTTCTTAGTCGTCTTTCCACAACCTTCCCCCGTTCCCATTATACTACGCCTCGTATCGTGGAGGACCATACCGGCACCGTCCAGGGATGCTAACCCCAACGTGCACTCCAGGCCAACTTGAACAGCAGCAACAAGTGTTAGAACTTGCCAAGCGTGTGTTGCGTCCATCAAACTGCGTACGAATACGAGCACACAGTATCGTTGAGACGCACTACTAAGTCTGGGTTCCAGCATTTTGGAGCTCGTCGGAGTTCGTTTGCTACCGTATCACCCGATGGCAAACTGCGTGCGACCGGCGGCGAGGAGCGGCTGACAGTAGTCTCCCTTAGTCGGACCATAGGAGAAGGAAGACAGTCGTTGATGTCATCAAAGATGAACGCAGCTTCAAGACATTCCCATTAGCAAGATGCCTGACATGAACCTCGGATTAGTAAAGACGCTTCGGTCGCTAATAGTGTTGCACCCATCTATTTCACGTAAAATACTGGAAAGGCATCGGGTAGTCTCCCGTAGGCATCGGAAGGAAGACAGTCGCTTCTGTACTACTTAGGACGAATCCTTCTTGATGACCGTCAACGGCAACGTTCTGATACGTGCACGTGCCTACCACCTAAGCGCAGAAAAATTCCATGAAAGCTAACACAGCAAATCGATAGCGAATGAAAGTGCAATGATGAAAGTCATGTCCGAAAACAACCTGAAAATGCTATATCCCCTAGGGTTATGAAAACAAAATAATAAATGCAGTACAACAGCTGGTATGGTAGATTTCAAATGGTATGATAGGCGTTAAATGGTATAGTACGATAGTGAAGATTGTCCGGATTGTCCTTCGTGGAGTTTGCGGGGCATGAATGAGCGTATATAGTGCGATCTCGTGAGGAAGTTCATCAGCAACGAGTGATCAATGGAGACTGATAGCCGTTTATGCGCGGCGCCAAGCAGAATTAGATGGGCCGCTCTTGCCCTTGGGAGATGCAGCACCCAGCATCACACCACCGGTGAGGACAGTGGTCTTGCCACCGTCGTAGGGGGTAACTTCCGTCTTGGATGTGTCAACAAAGACACGAGCCTGTCTGGCCTTCTCCCGGCGGGTGAGTTGGGATGACTGCTTGTGAGACGACACGACAGAGGCAGTCGTCGCAGAAAAACAGGAGCATAAGTCAGAGGAGCAGTAGCTGGAGCACGAATCGGTGGATATAGTAGAGAGCGGTGATTCAGAACGTGCGGGAGCATGGAAACGGTCAACGATAGGGGTCATCCACGTGGGCGCACTGACTTCGTCAGCGATCAGGGCGAAAAGCTCTTCGTCCTCTGTGCGGTCATTTTCCCAGAGCTGCTGGGCAAGTGTCTTTGACCTTGAGGTGTTGGGTAGCAGCTGGCTGGAAGGCGTATGCTGCGCGAGGGACACAGCCTCAGCCATCGGCTCCTCCGACCAGATTGTAATGAGCTTGGTACCCCTCCCGAACCGCACAGAGATGCATCCTGGATTGACATGGAAGTCGAACTCACGTCCGCCCAAGGCTGCAATCCAGTCGAACCACTGGACACTGGATGCAAGGCACGCGGTGTATATGGCACGTGGAGGAAGGCAAGTAGGGGAGAGGGTGAGGTAACGCTGGCCGGAACCACGAAGTGGTTCTTTGGGAGTCCATGTGGGGGCAAACAGTGCAGTCAAGTTTGCCTCAAGCACAGACTGAAGCCTGATGACGGTCGCAGCAGGGTGCGTAAAGGTTAGAGGACGAGTGAGATAAGCGATAGCCTGAGCAAGAGTAACCGAAAGGCTGGATGTAGCAGTCATAATAATAGTCAACGACGAGAAAGCAATTGGAAAGATTGAATAGGTGGTAATAACAGAAATCGTCCAGCGATGATAGGTGCGGGTGAAGCGTGCTGAAAGGATACGTGAGAGTGTGATATATTCTCAGGAATACTGAGTTTTGATTTAGACGACGAAGGTGAGCAGGAGGCAGAAACGTCTGGATTGATATTAATGTCAAATGAGACTTTCGGAAGGGACGGAAGCTGGTTCACCTAAAAGACTAGATGAAGAATGGTCATAGAACAGGTTAGCGGAAGAGGAAGCGTAAGTCAAATAGATTGATAACAAACCTGGCTGTAAGTGAAAACGATTGGGTTGTCAAAACCCGGAAGGATAGTATGGGAGGCCTGTTAGTGGTCCGGTGATCTTTATATGGGTTCCAGGCGCAGGCTTAATGAGATATATTAAAGGCCACACTGCCAGCAAAGCGCCCCCCATAACGGTCACGAAGCGCAAACAAAAAGGCCATGTGAGTGAGTTCCGATGACACAAGAAGTTGCGGAAGATAGGTTTACGTCTTGATATCCCAATGGCAGCCTGAGTGTTATGTTATGTTATTGTTTTCTATCATCGCATCATCTCCAGAAACATTCAAGCTCTGATGTTCTTTAGATTCGGGCACAGGAACAATGTCAATATCGATATCGATGGGAGTGAAGCTCACTGGATTGAACAGTTGACACGGTCGAATCCTTCGACATGGCGCGGGTGATTCCGAGGGCTTAGTCATGTTAAAGCTCCGCTCAAACCTTAAGTCCCTACCAGGCATATCATCAACTTTTCCATCATCTTCGTCAGCGTATCGCCCGAGCTATTCAACAGCTTTGACAACGAAAACACCAAAAGCTCGTCAAAATGGTATGCTGCACGTCTGTTCTGTTTGTCTGAAATCCTCACAGAATTTGTTCAGACTCTTGCTGTCGATCTATTGAACCCCTCTGCAGAACATGAACGCAAGCAGCACAAGCTCAAGCGTCTCGTGCAATCCCCCAACTCTTATTTCATGGATGTAAAATGCCCAGGTGTGCCCCCTCGCGTCAAGCCTGATACCGCTGATCTCACGGGCCTTATTTCTTTAGGATGCTTTGCTATCACCACTGTATTCTCTCATGCGCAATCAGTAGTTCTTTGTGGCTCGTGTGCAAGTGTCCTCTGCCAACCTACGGGTGGTAAGGCAAGACTGACCGAGGGTATGTTATCCAATCACGTCGTTTTTTAATACATTAATCTTTCACAGGTTGCTCATTCCGCCGGAAGAACTAGATACTACTCTTGCACTCTTTCTCCCTAGCGAAAATAGTGCAGACTGGATGATTTTATGCGGCATTGTATCAATATCCTTCCCCTTCAACATTCACGGTCACAGTGACACGACGGCCAGCAGGAATAGTGAATATCGGGCTGTTCGTCACTTTTGGCTATCACTACATTCGAGCAATACCGCAATACTTTGAGTTCCCATGGCGCATTGTGCTAAGTGGATACACTTCACCGACGCCGTGTGCTGCATGTTCGTTGGCGGCTTGGCGCTATCTGCAGCTTGAGGGTATAACGCCAAGTAAGTCGCTCGAGTAACCTTCAATTAAGTTCACTGGCCATCCCAACGACCAAAAAATCAGCATGAGCAGGTGGATTCTCGACTGTGCTCCCGACCTTTCTCTCCTTCCACTGGCAGAACGCATCCTGTATTACGTTCCGTCTTTGGAAGGGTTTGCTTCATGTTCGTCGAACACTCCCTTAGTTAGCTCGTCTGCTTCCTGGTTTTCGCGGTCGCAATTAATCGGTGCACACAAGTGGTCGCACAGTGTCTCTGCTCGCAAGCCTGGTCGAGTCTGCAATAAGCATTGCTTTGTCCCTTAAACCGCCTCAGTTTCGTCATTGGCAAAGGCACTCCAAACTTTTGCTTGCACGATCAATTGTCTGCCTTCCTCGTTTGTGTATAAAATATTGCAAATATTCGAGCCTAGCAGTGTCTACAGATTTGACTTTGAAAGGAGGTATCTTTCCAAGAATAGGATGTCAGCGGCATTTGTAAACTCGATCACGCTCTTCTGTTTGTATCCTACAAAAGAACATACCTATTAGCACTATCACACGACATGTACAAAAAATACGTACCATGACCCTCCATTTCGCAAATGATGAGTTCGGTATGCACATTCTTCGATACAATTTTGTACATGCTAACAGCTTCATGCACAGTTACTCGACTATCGTTCTCGCCGTGGGTGATCAGGAGGGGTACCGTGATCTTCGAGGTGTTATTGATCGGCGAGATCTTGTCAAGGAACTCTCTGATTTCTGGGATGGTCTCATCGCCATACTCGCGTCTGCGGGCCGCACGCCGGACAGCTGCGGTATTCTCCAGGAACGAAGGCCAGTGTACTATTCCAAAGTTTTCAATACCGCAGGCAAGCTTCGAGGAGTAATGTGTCAGAGTCGCCTATATGCAGTGCTTGGACGTGAGAACGAGGTGGCTATTGAGAACATAGAAATATCGCACCAAGGACATATATCCACCATCTTCAAACAGTGAGGGTCAGTTTTTTGATGGAGATCATGAGAAGGGTACTCACAGGATCCGCCTGCTACAGCAATGCGGGATGAATCCAATTCATTCCGCATGTTGGATGTGATATGGTCAAGTAACGCTCCGATATCCCTGAGGACACATGAGTATCTGTCCCCGAGAAGGCGCATATATACCGTACTTGACAGAATCTTCGCGTTTCAGCACATCATCCGCAGCCATGTACTTCTTACCATATCCTGAACTTCCGCGCACATTAGGGTAGATAACCGCAATTTTCAGCTCGTTTAACAGGTAACTATGCGTAGGCCTGCGGCGTCTGTCAGCCTAAAACTTGCGATGAGGAAAAACCACGACTTACGTGCGGTAATTGGCGGTTGCTTGAGATTCTGGGCCACCGTGAATGTGAATAATGACCGGAGTTACTGATTGACCAGCCGGGTGGTAATAGATGGCAGGGACTTCCAAGCCATCGAAGCTCTTGTATCTGATGAGTGTAGGCGGAACTTCATGTGCCACTGTAGGTGGCGCTGCCTGTGCGTAGGGTGAGACAGAAGCGAGTACGTAGGCGTGTCCATTTTCATCTTTCTTGACATTGCCCAATAATGGCAGAAGATCCAAGTAGGTGATACGCCCTCTGGAGTGGTATGATGTGAGATGCAGTGTTAATTCGTACGGCTTGTCGTTGGAGTCATTCGTTTGGAAGGTGAGCCAACCCCTTTCCCAGGCAACCTTGACCTCGATCACCGTGTTCTTGTGAGAACCAGATAGAGGCATGAAAAAGAGGGAGGTCCACCCCTCGACATTGACGGTGAATACAATGTTGTCGCTGGTAACCTTGAGATCCTGAATTTCCCACAAAATTGGTCGTATGGCTTGAATTCCGGCGCTGGAAGTGGTTATGTGGGTGACAGATGCCGTATCAAGGTCATAAGTGACGATTGAGGCAAAATCACCGTAGGCATTGGTAGTACAGTAGATCAAGTGAGGTAGATTAACGTCGGGAGAGAACGCAGCATCGGCGAACGCGGTATCTTCTGCTTTCTCTGTCGCTCCTGGGAACTCGACGAGCTTGGGAGCTAATGCCTGTTCGCCAGAGATGTTGACAACGTATAGAGCATTGTAACTCGAGCCATAACGTCTTATGATCAACAAATACTTGTCGTCAAGGGAAAAGCTCTGTGGGGAGTACATAGTCGTCCCTTCCCCGGTGCTTGGGGCGACTAAACGTGAGGGTAGAGTGAAGGGAGAGGCGTCTGCCTTTGCGCCCGCATTGGAGTCTGTGAGCCTGGTAACATACACTAGGGTATCCTTGTTGTTCTCTTTGTTCGACGCAAAGGCCATGAGCCTGTCCCGCGACATTCGATCAGATGCGAACCGAACGAATGAAGACAGACATACTTATGTGTCTGAGATGTAACAAGAGAACCGTATCTATAGTCATCGTGGGTCAGTCTCTCAATGCGTCCAAGGCCAGGCGCATTATCCAGTTCTCCCTGTACCTTCGGAAGAACTTGGTCAGCAAGAGAATCCTCCCAGTAACGCCTGCGATTTTGGTTAGACAGGATCTTCAGCTGTACACGACTACGTGCCATAGTTGGAAGTGCTCATTTCCGTTGAGATCCATAACCATGATGGCCCCTCCACGCCTGTGCACACCCCGCCAGTCATCCCCAGGAATTCCGTGGAACATTGATATCGTCCTGCCAGAACCAATGTCAAAGTAGGTGAGCCGGCTCAGCTCGGTTCTGGAAGGATCTGTTGGCATGCGATACAGCTGAGTGACTTGGGCGTTTGCAGGCCTGTGCGTGACAATGACGCCTCCTGTAACGTCTTTGCCATTGGCATCCTTGACTGTCCGCTCAAAACCTGGGGTACTAAAACCTTGGCGAACGCAAACCAGATTTATCACAGTGCACGTCCATAAATACAATTGCTACACACCTCGGGCAGCATCTTCATACTGTTTCATACCATCGAAGATGCGCTGCGGTACCGCGGGCAGGTTTACGGCTTTGATCTGCTGAGCGGGTCTAGTGAACTCCAAGTCGCCATAGTCAACAGGTGTAGCCATCTCGATCGCGAACGTGGTTCTGCCGATTGTGGAGACAGATATCTTATACTTATATCGTTGAAAGGGGATATGTATAGTCAACGACCATGTGTTCGAATCAGCGCCCTATGGCGCGTGATCTAGAAGGGCGCCCATGCCCATTTGCAATGATAACAGTTATACATCACGGGGTCATTGACGGAAACCAGCTGGGGTTAGTGCCATACTACTACCAGGTGGGGTAATCTCACGTAGTCAGGTCTTGATGACAGCCGTCCCTTCAACTTTTCAAGGTCGGCAGGTTTTGGTAGCATCGTTAGATAGGTGGTGGTCCTAGGTCATGCGCATTCAACGTGTAACCCTAACCATTTGCGGACGATCGGCCTGGACTTCAATTTGAAGAACATAATCTTTGACCTTGCACAAGACAAGTGAAATTCATGCATACATGCAACATTCACATGCATGAGTTCTCAACTGACAAATTATGATAATGCTTAGCTCTCAGGCAGTACGGTCATAGCAACGATTTTTTGGTCCAGAGTCCACTGGCCAGCCACTGTCTCGATCACGATAGCGTTCTCAAATACACACACCACGAGGTCATTTTCCACACGAGATTCACACTTCGCTTGCCACGTTTAACTGGATTCTCTCTGCTTCCCGACATGAGGTTCAAGCCCTTAGACAACAATACGCTACATGCGTGTGTTGACTAATAATGAATGATCTGTGAGGGCTTGTAAAGTCAGTTAGATCAAGCGCACTTCATTGCGCAGTAGATTGGTAAAATATCACCCTCCTTCTCTCAGCATACACCTTCATACACTTGCGCGATGTGGAACGACAAGGAGCGGATGTCGTTGAACGCTCTGCTGAGGAAATCGCTTATTGGGCAACCTCTTATTAACATCCAATTTTACCTGTTTTCCACTCGATCAAAGCGTCAGGGCAATGTTGCCAAGCTTCAACCACTGTTTGCCGACGACGAAACCCTCACCTCGAGCTCAGAATATTTTAGTGGTTGTGAGCCATCTTACATGTCTGTCATTACTCAGTCAAATTGAACAGATAATTTCAGTACTTTCTGAGAAAACGCTGAATGATCCTGCCTTAGTCGAATTGCAAGATCATCATCCTGAGGGAGGGATTTCTCTCAATGAATATGGCTATGCGTCCGATAGTGACTTCGACGAAGAAGAGGAGGAGGAAGAAGAAGAAAAAGAAGAAGAGAAAACCAATGAAACTGTGCAAGATGGTGGGCGGCTTCACCCGTGCTGGCAAGGGATCACCTTATATCGATCTTTTGAAGATGAAGGGTTCGAATTTCGCGCGAACGCCTCTGCGGAACAAATGCTTCGAACACCATCGATCAAGGGTTTTACTACCCAAGGGGTGCGGCGTGACACTATTCCGAGCCGCAGAGTGTTGGTAACAGATACTGCATTTAAGACGTGCGTTTATTAGTCTAGCGCCCGGGTCTTTTAATCATTAATTCGACACAGATGGCAGGCTTTATTGTACTATCTGTACACCAACGAGATCATTTTCGCACCTTTGCGATCACAACCAAATCCAACAACGACACATTTCAGCCTTGATGGACCCCCACCATGCTCACCGAAATCTATGTATCGCCTAGCGTGCAAAGTGCGTATCGTGTAATCTTTGGTACTATTCATGTTAACTGATACTTGGCATTGTACCAGATAAAGCATGATCAATTACAGACCAAAGCGCTTGCTGCGGTACAATCTAGTCTGACTGAGCACAATGTTATACAGGAACTCTCTTCGTCTCTGACAGCCAGGTTAGTTTGCGTGCATTTTTCTACCATTGGGATGCTGACCTGTATTCTGAAGGTTTCCTGCCATTCTCGAGATGGAAGTCGAGAGGTTATTCCAGTATATTGCTACTCCCACCGTCACGAAAGAGTTCCCGACACTTATTCAAAGGATCGTTGACGCTGGGAGTACCGACTTCCCTCATGGGGCTGAAATCTTGGCCAAACTCCATGAAAAAATGCTGCGCCAACAGCACCAACTCTCCCAGAGGCGGGGACGGGGTTGGTAGGCTCGTACAACAGGGAATTCAAACACACATAGACTGCAAGGTCAATCCCACACGAGATTCACGTCTCACCTGTTTCTCCCTGCTCCCCGACAAGTGTGTCGAGATCTTCATCTCACGGATTAGGAACGCGCCGTGTAAATGGGTTGACTTACAAGATCGTATGACTCATCAGATACATGATTTTTCCTGATTCTTAACTTTACGTCCGCCAGTATTTCACCACTTCACTATCTCACAGTTTCACCTCGTGCAGAACACGAGAACTATTTTGTATTCCTTATCTGTGCGTCATTGCTTCAGCCATTGTTCTCCCATGCGCATTCCATTTGTTTCTCGGTCCTTCCCCTTTGACCTTCATTTCGCATATGATATGGCATGTATCGTCTCGGAACGTTTGTTGGATTCACCCTCTTTTGCCAAGTATTAGTAGGCTTGACACATAATCACGGCACGCTCGATATTATCGAAGTCTCTTGAGAATTCTAGTCAACTCTATCTCCGGGCCGAGTCTCAATTGATCATTTTCCTTCAAACTCGTGTTGTTCTCGCTGTGAACCTATTAGCAGCTCTACAATGTCGAGCAACCAGGCGCGGATTAATGCTCTGCTGAGGAAGTCGCTTCTTGGGGAACTTCTTGACACGCAATTTAACCTGTTCTCCGCTCGATCGAAGCGTGAAGGCCACGTTACCAACCTTCAAGCACTGTTTGTCAATGACGAAGCCCTCACCACGGATTCAGAGTACTTCAGTAGCTGTGAGCCATTTCACAGCTTTGTTACTACTCAGTCGAGTTCAGCAGACACTTCCAGTATTTTCCGAAAAAACGCCCGATGATCCTACTGTGGTCGAATTCCAAGACTATCATGCTTGTGAGGGAGGGATCTCTCTCGATGAATATGGCTATGCGTCCGATAGCGACCTCGATGAGGAGGAGGACGAGACCGACAAAACTGTACAAGACAGTAAGTGACTTTATCTTTATGCATCCTGGCATGGGATTACCTTAAGTATGTCGACCTTTTGAAGATGAACAGTGTGCGGAACGAGTGTCTCGAACGGTCAAGGACTTTGCTACCAAAAGGGCGCAACGCATTATTCCAAGCCGCAGAGTATTGGTAACAGATACTGCATTCAATACGTGCGATTCACCAGTTTGGTGCTAGGTTCTGTTGCTCATCGACTTTGCATAGCTGGCAGGCTTTGTTGGACTATCTGTACACTGGCGAGATTGTTTTCGCGCCTTTGCGATCACAAGCTAGTAAGGCAGTGAGACGTTCCAGTCTCGATGAGGCCCCACCATGCTCGCCGAAGTCGATGTATCGCCTGGCATGCAAGGTGTGTCTCGTGTAACTCTTGATATTCTATGTGAACTCATACTACTGGGGACTATACTAGATAAAGCATGTCAAACTACAGGCCAAAGCGCTTGCTGCAATTCGCTCTAATCTAACTGAGCACAATATCCTACAGGAACTCTCTTCGTATCTGACATCCAGGTCAGTTGATCATTCATTGTCCTACCATCGGGATGTTGATGTGTCTTCTGAAGGTTTCCCGCCATTCTTGAGATGGAAGTCGAAATTCTATTCCAGAATATCATTACTCCCACTATCATGCAAGACTTTCCGACTCTTATTCAAAGGATCGCTGGCGCTGACCTCCCACATGGGGCTGACATCCTGACCAAACTCCACGAAAGGATGCTAAGGCAGCACTACCCTAGAATTTTGTCTCCTGCAAACGTATCTGAAAAGTATGTCGATACAGGAATTGCTGACTACTAAATCTAATTTCCTTCCGTTGAACCTTCGCAAGTGAATGCAACGGCTCGTCGCCAAGTGGTCCATTCAAATTTAACTGGGAACCGCCAAAAAAAACCGGTGACGGTGTTGTGGTAGACTCGTGGACCAGCCCGTCTATCGACGGCTTGCCTCATAGTACGGACAGGTCACCAGTGGACCTAAACACGCTGTAGCCACATTAATTAATTATGTAGGCTTCAGCAGTACAACAAGGAACTTGCTTTCATCTGATGGGCCGGAGGCACCCGACACTAGTCTTAATCTAGAGATCTAATGAGATTGGCACGTGTTAGATAAGATAGATATCAATACCAGTCACCACGGTAGCTACCAAAGGAAACTCTTCTTACTTAACCTTGATGGATCCCCAGACATCCACGTCCTTGCAGAGCCATCCGCCCCTCTCTACGTGTAAAACCTGCTCCGCAGACCTCTGCCATTCACACGCAATTTCTCCTATCCCCTAGTGACGACGGAACAGACGAGAATATCCTATTCTTCTGCACGGGCTCGGATGAGCGCAGCGTCCGACCAGTTAGCTAGAACAACTAATCCGAACCAAGTCATTGATGAACAGGTGACACCCATGTCCCCTTTGCACGCCTGGGAAATCCCTCAAGCTCCCCGCAAACAGCCACCCTCGCGCTCCGCGCTCCCGATATGTACGTATCTGTCTCCATCTCCCTGATCGCATACATATCGAGCTTGAAAAATACTAGTGTCCCTTCCTGTACGAAACAGGCTTTCAGTGGTATCCTTCTTCGACCCAGCTCGGCGACCTCATCGAACGGCCAGACCCCAGTCCTGCGCTCAATCTTCTAAAGAATGTTCTCGGTCATTTAACGGG
>JABBWA010000810.1:0-15732 GCA_016628065.1 Suillus lakei | reverse complement strand
GGCAAATGCAAACAATGTAACCGCTGAAAACGGGCGCACAAGAAAGCCAGACGATTCTATACGACTCGTCCGAATGAGCTGACACTGTGCCATTGGGGGGAGAATGATCGAGAATGTTTGGGAACACAAGGACGATTTGGGAGAACATCAGATTGGAACAAGTCGGATTCAGATGCCATATGAGATATATAGCGGAATGCAGCGGACGATATAACAAGTGAGGAAGAATGTGACTGCGATTTGGAACAGCAGTCAAGAGCCACACAAACGGTCTTTACGATATCGACGTCACTAGTGTACAACCTGCACAAGTAGGCTAGTGTCACCCACTGAGTCCAAAATTTATTGGTTCGTCCTTTTGGTGGCAGCGACGCAATTCATTAGTAGCAATTTCAAAGAGGCACAGCCACCCATCAGTTTGTGTTGTGCCTTCGCCTTCTTCTTCGACATGCACTCACACATTGTGAGTCCAAAGATAAACCGAACAAGATTTCATTGGAAGGCGCGAAGTCCCCATCCCCACACCAAAACACATCCCCCTATAAGCATCAAAAACGACCTCACATTCAAAGACGTTTACGCACCCACGGGTCTTCCGCGACCTCCAGACCCCGCAGACTACTTCATCTCCCTCGCATCCCTGCCGTTCCTTCTTCTACTTCTCCCGCAATTACCGTTTCATCCCCAAGACCATCCAGCATGCAGAATACAAGTTCATCCTTCGCATTATCAGGTAATACTGGGAGCACGTTAAAGCGAATCCACATACGCTCATCAGCCGGTTTTATGGTCATCATTGGGTGGTTGAGGTACGTCCATACTTCCTCTTCTTTTCCACCTTCGTACTTTTGCCCTTGCTAATACGTGCCACATAGCCCTCAGTCACACCCATCCGACGCAAAACCACGCACACGAAAATGTGGACGATCGCCTGAAGCGATAGCTATGTGCCGAATCATGTTATCTGCACCCTTGAGGGACGACACTGGATCTCCGGGATTCCCCTTCTCGAATTTTGTTGGCAACCTGGGTGTGGTCTAGTTGCGACATTGAAAAGATCGGTTCACTATTTTTGGGGGTTTATGCTCGGTCACTCGTGCAGAAGGAATTCATCTCTATGATGATTCTTTTCGTTTAAATGCACCATAAAGGACAGGCATGCAGGCCCTCCACTCGTCACACTGCCTCAAGCATTATTGAGAGAGAAGATCCGCCTCGATTCATCCACGATACTCCATGCTTTGGATATCAACGTCACCATACACCCGAGGCGACACTATTTCCTCCTTCTGTTCGCTGGCGGACTCGTGTAATCCCTCAATGTCCAATGTATAGGTATCCATCCTTTCATTTTTGCTCGGCATTCCGGTCACTGACACCTTTACCCTACTTCTCTTTAGGAAGTGCCTCTCTGCTTTGATCGTGCCTCGCATTTGCCCTTATGTCGCCGTAGCGACCGCCTCCAAGCACCTAACCCGCTCTACCATATCGATAGACAGACCATTCGAAGAAATACAGAATATTACCACACCCTAGCTAGGACGACTGTGCAACCCCACGCTGATATCAACAACTACGATCTTTGGTACCTTCTTTACACTTAGCAGCGTAATGTGCGGTTTTATGGTGATGTTGAAGACCTCCCTTAAAGATGGTTGGACACTCATGTCGCCATTGCTTGTACTTGCAGTAAGATTGAGGACAATGCTCGTCGTCAGGATGTTCACCATGGCTTGCCCTGACAATGTCGTATGAGACTATTATGAAAATGATTATTTTGAGACACATGAATTATTATTTTTTTCGATACATAATGTAGGGAGAACAAATTCCAGTCTACAGAAGTTCGTCGTCTCAGACAACATACACAGGCACGACACAGTTTAATACGGCAGAAGTGGGTAAACCGGTTCCTGTCCCAAGTACTGTGTTTCCATCCTACGGCATGTTACGCAGTGTTTAGGACCTGATCAAATGACGAGGTGACCATGGGTGACGATAGATTAGTCGATGACTTGAAGTCTATGGAAGATTCGTTAGAAGTATAGACGAAAGACAAGGACGAGCTAAGTTACTCGTTAGAATAAATATCACAATCATAGGGAAGATACTCGCAAGTTATGCAAAATTGCCTTCGTTAGGCTTGAGGAATGCGTACATGAGCTCCGCGGTCCTGCGAGGTATGGTAGATTTCTCAACGATGATGTTCGGTAATGTAGCTATAGCCGCAACCAGTGGCGATCTCGACATAGCTGAGATCTAGTTCGTCAGCGCACGATTGCATAACGCGGGGTTGGATGCAGCAAAAGGGGAGAAACCAAAAGCTTACTTCAAATTGCAAAGCCAGCACTTTGTTTGCTAGGACTGTTCACAGGTACGTAAATGAATTCCGCATCCTGGCGAATCAGCATCGTTGTTGAAGAGATTGCGTCCGAGAGCCTCATGAACAACATCCTCCGGACCATGTTCCTATATAGGCAGGGTCAAAATCCAAGCATCTATGCGGGCTTGGTTCGTCAACGATGGTGACCTGTACGTAGAGCATTTCGACGTGCCTGCACCTCAGTAGACGCAAACTCGAGATATTCAAGAGAAAAAAACACACGCACCTCCTCTGCCTTATCAACCCTGATGCCTTCCACGCCTAAAGAGGCATACAGCGCCCATCATTCGTATACACCAAGCGGTCTGTTCGATTGCAAGGACAATTATAGGATGTGAACAGTAAATAAAGCTTACACTCATCCGCCCCATAAACAGGGTCCCCAAAACCAGAACCGGCAGGAATACAGCTCCTAAGTGCGTCCGATCTCCATCACTGTGTTTCCACGAACGCTCAGCCAGGTACGAGTAAGAATGTGAGGTTGCTGTTGGAGGCACAGAGAGTTAGTGATGAGTTCAGAACACGGAGTGCAGCGTGAATGGAAGAGTAAAGCGAGGGCACAAGAGAGAGAAGAGAGATACAGGAACACCAGTCCGGTAGATGTTAAATAAACACGCACCTCACTTCACGGGATGAAGGACAAGACCACAAGCAAGAGAGTAGGGCGAGCGTTAGGAGGGGCGATGTATGCGTAGACCGGTAGATGAGGTGGGAAGTAAGGGGTGAGAAGTCGCGGGCATCGGAGCTATGCAATAAGTAAGAGATGAAGGAAGCATGAAGGAAGCCTGGGAGACTTACAATGCGCCCATAATATTTTGAATCATTTGAAGTTTGTTTGCCAGTCGACGCTGCCTTTTGAGGGTAAGGAATGATCGGAGGAGATGGGTTCTTCCCCAATGTTGATTCGCATTACGAGGAGGTAGGATTCGTCCAGAGTAATATAGCATGTGGGCGAATGAACGTTAGACGAGAGAAGTAGCTTGCGGTCCCATATGGGACCTATGCTAGCTACAAACCTCCTCAAATTGACGGTTTGCAATTGGAATGCTAAGCGGATCTCTCGTGCTGAACAGGGTGGTGCTGAATTTGTGAGGGCTGGCAGAAGCAGGTGTACTAGTAGAGCAGCCTGAGGGAGAGGCGTTAAGGAGTATGGAGAGGGATTTTGTCGGGGTAAAACAGGACAAGTAACACCGTAACAGCATTGAAGATGACAAGGTATAAGTATCGACCAAGGGAAGGTTGAGGACAAGGAGGAGCTTAGGCAGGCTTGGAAAGAGTGCTGTCATGAAGAACGGATGGAGTGAAAATATATGTTTCTGGGGTTGACTCGCGGCATGGGGAAGCTGCGTACAGGAAAAGAGTATCCGTAGAGATGGAGAGTTGTGCGGGGATTCCGTGGTTCTGGCGGGCCGAGCTGATTTCAAATACCATCGTTGGCGCGCCTTGTACAGTTTTTACGGCGGAGTCTAGAATACCCGATCAGCGTTTCGGCCTGCTCTTGGCCTGCTCGTTGTTCTGTCACCATATGCAATAGAGAAATAGTGTGAGTGCGGCTAAAAGGCTGGACTACAGTGCCTCCACTGGGTATCGAGTGAGTCAGAACAATGTTGTGACAGTGTTGAAGATCACTAGATATTCCGATGACCTCAAACTTGATTCTCATTCATCAACTTGACTTTTGCCATGACTGTACCATCAAATTCCCCACGCACACCTTCGTGATCATATGATTTTCCACACAGGCTCTTGTCGCGTTCTATATATGACGTAGTCATGTTCGTCTTTTGGCGTGAGATCTACCCGAAGTACGCAACTAACTGTTGGGCAGATTAGGTGGATCTGATGCCATATAATATATAAACCGAGGAAGCATCCATAGAGGCACCCATGATTGTCTCTTACTTCCCTTCGTGATGTCGGTCGAGCAAGGTGAACTGCGCAAAGACAGGGGGGCGAGACTTTTGGCGTGCAGGTCGACACTCGGGACATATTCACCGAGGATTCGTTGGAAGCTGTATACCAGGCCAAGGCCAGGATTCTTAATGATGCGTTGCAGAAGATTGGAATGGGGAAATATCCGGTGAGTTGTCATCGATGCATTCCTTTATTCATAAGAGCGAAGTGGTACTTGTTCGTGGTAGCTGGATTTGGCTGGATGTCGTGAGTTAGCAAATGAACTCGAGCATGGTTGTTGATGCGCCGGCTAAACTTCTTCGTTGGCCAGTATGTGTGTTCTTGATGTCTCGCGTACTCATTTTTACAACCCTCGTAGGTTGTAACTGGCTTGATATTGACGCCAGTAGCGAATGAGTTCAACGTACTGGGCCCATGGCTAAAACTCGCCAAAAATATCGGCTTGTTGGTGGGGGCTGCGTTTTGGGGCGTTTTGTCAGACATTTGGGGCCGGAGGTGTGTTCCGAATTGCATCTTCTCGTGCTGTCTTAACGGGATGTGCGTAGGTGGGCCTTCATTATTACTTTAGGCATGACTGGTCTGTTTGCTATTGCGGCTGGGGGATCGATGAACTACGTCGCGCTCTGTTCCCTGACCGCGGTGTGGTCAGTGCGTGTCTGTGGCAATGTGCCCGTCGACTCTGCTGTCTTCTTAGGTAAAGAAGAGGGTTTGCATTCAGTTTCAATGATATTGATGCGTCATATGGAATCTATCCCCACTTCTCACCAATATCTGTTAACGGTACTCTTCATTTGGTGAGCCTTTGGGCAACGGTTGGGTGGTTCTGCCGCAATGGAAACAAATGACTTTGGTAACGACGACAATGTGCCTCGCTCAACAACGATGACTGACAGTTTTGGTGCTTTCAGTTTCCTTCATTATATTTTGGGTTGTGTGCCTCCCGTTGTTGCTTTTGAAACCCGAGTCGTGCGTCCTCGTCAACTTTTCCGTGATGCCGGCTTTGAATCATGCGACTGCTAATGGATATCGTGTACCCGCAATGATAGCCGCGGTCCTTGTATTGATAGCAACTCTCGCTGTATTCCTTTGGGCCATTGTCAAGCAAGGAAATGGCGGCCCACTTTTCTCGAATCCTGAGTACGTTCGCACCAATATTGCTCTTGTGGTGCATGTTAACGTTTTATGTCATCAGAGCTGTATATAGAGTCGGAAACCTTCAAGGTTCTTAGCTAGCTTGGGTGATGAGGTGTATTAATAGTAGGATTGGAGGCTGGGCTGGCGGTGTAAGTATTTCTCAAATCAACCACAATCTTGTATGAAACTAAGTCAGGCCCTCTTAGATTTTGTATCAGAGTGGTGCGCGATCACTTGCAAGACACGGATCGCTAACTGGACGTGCATTATTTCACGATACGCAGTTCACCCGGGAGATCAAGTGTATGGACAGATATTCAGCATACCTGTGTCTTCTCGGATCCAACATTCTCGGGATTGTCGCAACGTCTCGTGCGCGGGGCTTCTACCTAAGTGAACCGTTATTGTGGTAAGCCACCTTTCTGTTAACGTGCGATAGACGATAACTTATATGGCGCAGGAAACTTTATGACTTGTTCCAGGCAATTCAACGCAACGAAGCTCCTGTCGCACGTGCCGCGCTTTGCTGTCTTTGTATTTTTCTCATCGCAGCTGAGCGTAACGGTACGTTTCTGAAAACGCTGACATATCTTTTCGCCCGACAACTTTTGGTCAATGATGCAGGTTGTTGCATGTGGTGTCGTAGGCGGGATGCATCTCGCAGCTTTGTGTCCTCGGTAAGCCTCATAAATTAATCTCGAGTTCCCATTAAGTACGGGACTCGACAGTTATATCAACATCCGTCGTGGCTCATTGATCATTGCCGTCATTGGCATATGCATCAACCCTTGGAAGATCATGAACGTACGTCTTCTCCCTCGGCATCAGCGGCTTTCAAGGATGTGATGAACTTGAATCAATCAGACTGCCAACTCTTTCACATCCGTCATCTCTGGATATGCAGTCTTCCTAGGACCTCTTACGGGGATCATGTTTGTAAGTTCGTGTCTCTCTGTCCCAGAGCCTTCATTCCTGAATGTCGATTTTCACATTCAGGCAGATTATCACCTCTTAAGACACTGCCGCATCAAATTGTCGCACCTCTGCCTCCCACAGACCGGAAGCGACTACTGGTGCGTAGTTTCTTTTGCATGTCATCGAGACGTTTTTTTACGTTTATAGGTTTTGGCACGGCTTGAACTGGAGGGCTCCAGTTGCTTGGGTCCTGGTATGGTACTCAACACCATCTCGCCAGCCCCCGGTATAAGTGAGGTGGATGACAACGAGGTCTTCGGAACCTTCGAAGAATTCCAAGACCCCAAGGATGCGGAAGAAGAGAAAGAAGAAGAGCCAGGTCATTTCAGCAAATCTCCGACGTATACTGCAAGCTTTGAGCACAATTGACAGGACCAATAACTTATGTAGATCTAGCCATCATATACTCTGAATACGCAAGCATCATCTCGTCTAAGTCCTCTAACAATTTCTCCAGTGGCAAATCAGCACCCTACTGAACTCTCCCTTGATCGAGTCCGAGACAACAAACACACAGCTCAAGTCATACTTGGCATGTCCAGCAAGGATCTTCATGTCTAACTCCCAGTCCTTCACAGCCTCGTCTAGCCTGGCATGTGCGCATGTGGGTATCCTCACACTTGTTGTGGCCAAGTTGACCTCATAGCACCTCACCTACTCAATCTACGTCTATCACCTCAGAAGGGAAATCACGATTTCGTAACAGGAGTTGGAGGTGAGAAGATGAATGGACGAGGTACCAGGAGACAATGTTGCGAATATACACGTTGTCGTCGAGTAATGAATGACTCTGCTGAAGACTCTAGAATAAAAAACAACTGCGAAAGCGAACGCGAAAACAAATAGCACACGAGTTCGTGATGGACATAACTGGGTTACTTGGTGATTCCTGCAGCTTGAAGTACAACGTAGATGTAAGAGAATGCGATATAAAACAACCCATGAAACCGTACCAGATGAAAACAATATAGCAGGAACTATACACCAATATGAATGAAAACCATCCTCTGCTCGAGCGGGACTTTCGTCTTAACGGCGTGTGTAGCACGGTTGAGTGCCCATGCTGCCTTCGTACAGTCCATGACACCACCATCCTTCAAATCCCTGAACATATTCTTGTAGAAAGCTTCCACAACGTGTTTCGCGACAGCGTCGTCGACCTCCCATAGTGTGCCGATGACGCTCTTGAATCCCGAAAACTGGAGACCAGCTGCGAGGTGAATGACTTCGTCGGGCGTCTCCTTATCACCGACGGCGGTATGACACGCCGATAAGAATGCGAACTCGGCGTGCGGAATGTCTTTGCCCATAATATCGAGCAGCGTCAGAGGTTCGTCTTTCATGACGAAATGTGAATTGTAAGGCTGCGTATGGTCCTGCTTGCCATGACAGGCGAGGTGCACCCAGGTGTTCTGTTCCAAAGCTTCGAGCGCACCTGCTCGTGTGGCTGCGTCGCCAGAGATAGTGGTGCGGTTGGCCGTCGCAGGGACGAGCTTCTGGACAAGCTCGAGCTCGCTGTCGACAGCCAAGAGCGCCTTGCTTTTCCCTGCACCCGGTTGACCCTGTCCGATCGCCACAAAGGACGGAGTCACACGTGTCTTCATCATCTGTCTTGATCTGATCAAGGCCGAAAGTGTCGGCGTGTAAGAGCAGATGTAAAGATCCTCTAGGCATGGCTCCTTAGAGCAATCTGGCTTTGTTCGAAACGGGTGAGCTGCATGGAGAGGAATGGACGTGAAAGCTGCAGTTGGACACAGCCAGATTCGAGATTGGTGTTTTAATTTCAGGTCGTGCTGGAGGACGTTGACGATGGGTAGCATGATCTCGTCCCAAACTGCCCGCAAGAGGACTATTAGATCATTCCGTGGCTCCTTTGGGTTCATCCGAGATGCTTGCGGTATCGCCTTGGCGAAACGATCCTTGAGATTATTCAGATCGGCGAGAGCGACAGACGGCAAGGGAATATGATGGGGCTCTCCTGATGTCGGGACAATTATGGCGTTGCATGAGTATTCACTGGCAATGAGGATGATGACTGGGCCATGACGTGCTGCCGTTTGCAAATCTGCGTACGAAGGTGGGAGCAAGAATCGCGAGAAGCCTTGCAGATTACGTATCTCAGCTACCACAGCTTCCCATTGCCTTGTACGTCTTCTATAATCTGTTGCTGCCCGATCAGCAGCAGCTCTGTCTGTACTGGCTGTGGAACCCTGAGCGTCAGAAAGGTGTTTGCCGAGCTCCGAAAATGTCTGAGCTAGCTTGGGATTCGAAGACTCGAGGACTTCAAGTGGTGTCCTGAGTCGCGAGGCCAGCGACCATTGCTGGCCACGACCCTGCTCCGCGAGTTCAACTGCGTATTGTATATTGTCACGGCGGATGGCACATGATGCTGCATCTACAGGTAGTGATCTGGCACCACTGAAAGTAGCGGCAGCTTCGCGCCGTGAAATTGTCGATGATTGTGTCACCAAGTGACCGTCAAGAAGGTCAAAAAATGTTGAGTAGGCTTCTAGTACGGATGCATGACTGTGCTTCTCAGCTGCAATAACCCAGCCCCAGGCTGCGCGGATGCGGTCCGGAAAGCCCTGCGTGGGGTGTCTCGATGCCAGTCTGAAGTTCTCCACAGCAAGCAACAAATCAGAAGGGTTGAGTTGCATTCGGTAACGAGATAGATAGGCCACCTGCAGCCATATGTAGCTGAAATGCCTGTCCGGGTGGAGTAAAGGCAAAGCCGCCAATGATTCTTGGCAGAGTTGAATGGCCTCCTCGACATCTTCATTCTCCCGAGTTTGCGTGAAACGAGAGCAGAGCGCCGAGCTCAAACTGCAAAGATTTCGATGGCGCTCTGGATGATCATGCCGCTTTAGCCGAAGGGATTCGCGATATAGATCAATGGCCTCGTTAAGATCTTCGTCGACATGCAATTTCTGATATCTGGTGTCGAGCGCGAGGGCAAGGTTGTTAAGCGTGGTGTCACGATGTGGATGCCCAGATGGGCGCAACGTCAGTTCCTCGCGACGGAGGCTGATAGCTCGGTTGATGTCATCAATGACACCGCGATGATTGAAACTGGGTGCGGAGGGCGCGTCCTAGGTGGCCCAATGAGGTATCACGAGATTCGTGCCCAACAGGGCGCAGGCGCAGCACTTCTTCGTGCGTAGAGATGACCTCGTTGAGGTCACGATATTGGCCTTGGTGATCGAAACGGGACTGGAGTGAGGAGGCTAAGTTGTTCAGGTAGATATTGCGGTCAGCATGTCCCTCGGGGCACAGAGAAATGGCTTCACGACCAAGTCGCACACTCTCGTCTATATCATCAATGCTGCCGCGTTCTGTAAAGCGTGCGTCGAGATCCCATGTCAGCTTATCCAGTGCTCTTGGACGGCGTTGATGGCCCAGGGGACAGAGCTCGAGCACAACTCGTCGAAGGTGGATGCCTTCATCGGATGCGTCGATTGGAAGATCGTTGCATCTGCCGATCACATAATCGACCGCACCGTCTACGCCGATGCGACGAAAGTAGGTGCCCTCTGGACAGAGGGGCTGCAGCTTGCAGCACAGCTGCGCGGATTCGTGAATGTAGACGGCAGTAGGCTCCTTGCTGTAGCGCCAGATCAATGCTCTAATGAGATCATAGAGGGAAGATGCGTGATCGGGGTGACCCTGCGGACGCAAAGCAAGGGCTTCACGGAAGAGGGAAGTGGTGGTATCAATGTCTTCAAGATCGTTTTGAATGTAGCCTCCGAGGCGTGCATACGCAAGGTTGGTGAGAGCCGATGCATGGTCAGGATGGCCAACCGGACACTGGTCAAGAACCGACTGGAAATGCTGGACAGCATCGTTCAGGTGAGAGACTGTCTTGCTCGTCCAATATTCGGCAAATTGTGCGTGACCTGCATCTGTGTCTCGAGCAATCTCGCAGTCGACGATGGACTGCAGTTTGCGTTCAGTCAGCAAAAGAAAACAAGAGGCCGGCGTGACTCACATCAAACAGTCCGCCGTCCCGATCGTCGCAAGGATGTACAATAGCGGCCTTCAGCGTAAGGGAAGGATAGACACCATGAACGGGTGGGAAGGACAGTTCTACGAGATGTTAGTAGATGTAGGAATGAAAAGTAGGTTACTCACCGAAAGCCTCATCTCCATGATCGAGCACCTCATCCCACGACATTTGAATTATTATTCCGATGACTTCTCCACTGCCTAACATTCGGTCAACCTCATAGGATGCCCTGATCTCCACTGATAATGCAGGTGATGCATGTGATGATCTGGAAACTAATGATCAGTTCTCAAATCGCGTCTGAAAGTTTCCGTGGACCTTACAGGGTCACGGTATCGCCCCACGCTACTGATTCTTCGGATGATAGGCTCCTGGTGGCTGATTTCCAGCGTCTCCGGGATTCGACATTGATGGAAATGTAAATGCCTGCGGGTATGCGCTCGGAGGGGACATAAAGATTTTTTCCACTGATGACTGTAGATGGAACGTGATTGTGACGAAAGAGATACGAAGGTAATATGAAGTGACCCACCTTCAAGTCTGACATATCGGCCTTCTAAACTACCAGGCATGATGTTACGATGAAGAAAAATGACAAAGATCGAGGACGGTGGGTGGAATGAGTTGTAGGAGATGACGGGGGTAGGGATATGGGGACTGTGGATGGAGTCCGACTGAGGGAGAGGAGAAGCGCTTGAGGGTTCAGGTCATGCTGCACGTGTATTTCCATGTTGTTGATGGCATTTTGGCACGATAGACGCTGGTATGATTGCACCAAGGCTTAAGCGCCGAGAATCGAGATCACCGACTAGGATTAGCAGAAGAATCTGTGCTAAAGAGGTAGACAATGTCATGATCAGTCTTCAGTGAAAATGGCTCGCCAAGGTGGAAGGGAGTATGCGAGTGTCAGAGTGTCCTGTGATGGTTGCTACTCCTGGACTTTATCACGGAGTCGTAACACTCATGTAGCACACTAAGGCAAAATGTAGAATCGAGTGTATTTCCTAAAGTGATGGCAAATGCAAACAATGTAAACCACTGAAAACGGCGCGCACAAGAAAGCCAGACGATTCTATACGACTCGTCCGAATGAGCTGACACTGTGCCATTGGGGGGAGAATGACCGAGAACGTTGTGGAAACACCAGGGACAATTTGTGAGAACATGATTGGAACAAGTCGGATTCAGATGCCATATGAGATATATAGCGGAATGCAGCGGACGATATCACGAGCGAGGAAGAATGTGACTGCGATTTGGAACAGCAGTCAAGAGCCACAAAAATGGTCTTTACGATATCGACGTCACTAGTATACAACCTGCACAAGTAGGCTAGTGTCGCCCAGTCCAAAATTTGTTGGTTTGTCCACTTTGGTGGCAGCGACGCACTGAAATCTATTCATTAGTACCTAGCAATTTCAAAGAGGCACAGCCACCCATCAGTTTGTGTTGTGCCTTCTTCGACATGCACTCACACATTGTGAGTCCAAAGATAAACCGAACAAGATTTCATTGGAAGGCGCGAAGTCCCAGTCCCCACACCAAAACGCATCCCCCTATAAGCATCAAAAACGACCTCATTATACGACCTCAAATTCAAAGACGTTTAGGCACCCACGGGTCTTCCGCGACCTCCAGACCCCGCAGACTACTTCATCTCCCTCGCATCCCTGCCGCTCCTTCTTCTACTTCTCCTGCAATTACTGTTTCATCCCCAAGACCATCCAACATGCAGAACACAAGTTCATCCTTCGCATAATCAGGCAGTACTGGGAGCACGTTAAAGCGAATCCACATACACTCATAAGCCGGTTTTATGGTCATCATCGGGTGGTTGAGGTACGTCCATACTTCCTCTTCTTCTTCCACCTTCATGCCCTTGCCCTTGCTAATACGTGCCACATAGCCCTCAGTCCAACCCATCCGACGCAAAACCACGCACACGAAATGTGGACGATCGCCTGAAGCGATAGCTATGCGCCGAATCATGTTATCTGCACCCTTGAGGAACGACACTGGATCTCCGGGATTCCCCTTCTCGAATCTTGTTGGTGACCTGGGTGTGGTCTAGTTGCGACATCGAACAAGATCGGTTCACTCTTTTTTGGGGGTTTATGCTCGGTCACTCGTGCAGAAGGAATTCATCTCTATGATGATTCTTTTCGTTTAAATGCACCATAAAGGACAGGCATGCAGGCCCTCCACTCGTCACACTGCCTCAAGCATTATTGAGAGAGAAGATCCGCCTCGATTCATCCGCGATACTCCATGCTTTGGATATCAACGTCACCATACACCCGAGGCGGCACTATATTTCTTCCTTCTGTTCGCTGGCGGACTCGTGTGATCCCTCAATATCCAATGTATAGGTATCCATTCTTTCATTTTTGCTTGGCATTCCGGGTCACTGACACCTTTATCCTCTTCTTTTTAGGAAGTTCCTCTCTGCTTTGATCGTGCCTCGCATTTGCCACTCTTTCGCATTTTATCACTGTAGCGACCACCTCCAAGCATCTCAACCGCTCTACCATATCGATGGACAGACCATTCGAAGAAATAACGGAATATTACGATACCCTAGCTAGGACAACCGTGCAACTCCACGCCGATATCAATAACTACGATCTTCGGTACCTCATTTGCACTTAGCAGCGTAATGTACGGTTTTATGGTGATGTCGAAGAGCTCCCCCGAAGACGGTTGGACATTCATGTCGCCGTCGCTTGTACTTGCAGTAAGATGAGGGCAACGCTCGTCGTCAGGATGTTCACCATGGCTTGCTCTTACTATGTCGTATGAGACTACTTGGGAGAAATATGGATATATTTGCTTTGATACATAACGTAGGGAGAACAAATTCCAGTCATCAGAAGTTCATCGTCCCAGATAACGTACACAGGCACGACACAGTTTAATACAACAGAAGTATAGAAGTTCCTACCGAGTACTTACTGGGTTTCTACCCTGCGGCATGTTAAACGCAACGCAGTGTTTAAGACCTGATCAAATGACGAGGTGACCATGGGTGACGATAAGGGTAGTTGATGACTTGAAGTCTATGGAAGATTCGTTGGAAGTAGAGACGAAAGACAAGAACAAGCTAAGTTACTCGTTAGCATGAATATCACAATCATAGGGATGACACTCGCAAGTTGTGCGTTACGCTTAAGGAGCGTGTGCATGAGCTCTGCGGTCCTGCGAGGTATGGTAGATTTCTCAACGACGATGTTTAATAATGTAGCTATAGCCGCAACGAGTGGCGATCTCGACATAGCTGAGATTTAGTTCGCCAGCGCACGATTGCATGTCACGAGGAAGGATGCAGCAAAAGGGGAGAACCAAAAGCTTACTTCAAATCGCAAAGCCCAGCATTCTGTTTGGTGGTACTATTCACAGGTACGTAATGAATTCCGCATCCTGGCGAATCAGCATCGTTGTTGAAGAGATTGCGTCCGAGAGCCTCATGAAACACCATCCTCCAGACCATGCTCCTATATAGGCAGGGTCAAAATCCAAGCATCTATGCGGGCTTGGTTCGTCAACGATGGTGACCTGTACGTAGAGCATTTCGACGTGCCTGCACCTCCGCACGCACCTCCTCTGCCTTATCATCCCTGATGCCTTCCACGCCTAAAGAGGCATACGGCGCCGATCATTCGTATACACAAAGCGGTCTGTTCGGTTGCAAGGTCAATTATAGGATGTGAACAGTAAAATAATGCTTACACTCGTCCGCCCCATAGACAGGGTCCCCAAACCAGAACCGGCAGGAATCCAGCTCCTAAGTGCGTCCGATCTCCATCACTGTGTTTCCACGAACGCTCAGCCAGGTACGAGTAAGAATGTGAGGTTGCTGTTGGGGGCGCAGGAGTTAGTGATGAGTTCAGAACACGGAGTGCAGCGTGAATGGAAGAGCAAAGCGAGGGCACAAGAGATAGAAAGAGAGATACAGGAACACCAGTACGGTAAATGTTAAATAAACACGCACCTCACTTCACGGGATGAAGGACAAGACGGCAAGCAAGAGAGTAGGGCGAGCGTTAGGAGGGATGATGTATGCGTTAGACCGGTAGATGAGGTGGGAAGCAAGGGGTTGAGAAGTCGCGGGCATCGGAGCTATGCAATAAGTAAGAGATGAAGGAAGCATGAAGGAAGCCTGGGAGACTTACAATGCGCCCGTAAGATCTTGAATCATTTGAAGTTTTTTTTGCCAGTCGACGCTGCCTTTGACGGTAAGGAATGATCGGAGAGATGGGTTCTTCCCCAATGTTGATTCGCATTGTGAGGAGGTAGGATTCGTCCAGAGTAATATAGCATGTGGGCGAATGAATGTTAGACGAGAGAAGTAGCTTGCGGTCCCATATGGGACCTATGCTAGCTACGAACCTCCTCAAATTGACGGTTGCAATTGGAATGCTAAGCGAATCTCTCGTGCTGAACAGGAAGGTGCTGAATTTGTGAGGGCTGGCAGAAGCAGGAGTACTAGTAGAGCAGCCTGAGGGAGAGGCGTTAAGGAGTATGGAGAGGGATTTTGTTGGGGTGAAACAGGACAAGTAACACCGTAACAGCATTGAAGGTGACAAGGTATAAGTATCGACCAAGGGAAGGTTGAGGACAAGGAGGAGCTTAGGCAGGCTTGGAAAGAGTGCTGTCATGAAGAACGGATGGAGTGAAAATATATGTTTCTGGGGTTGACTGTGGCAAGAGCGGCATGGGGAAGCTGCGTACAGGAAACGAGTAGACGGTATCCGTAGAGATGGAGAGTTGTGCGGGGATTCCGTGGGGCCGAGCTGATTTCAAATACCATCGTTGGCGCGCCTTGTACAGTTTTTACGGCGGAGTCTAGAATACCCGATCAGCGTTTCGGCCTGCTCTTGGCCTGCTCGTTGTTCCGTCACCATACGCAATGGAGAAATAGTGTGAGAGCGGCTAAAAGGCTGGACTACAGTGCCTCCACTGGGTGTCGAGTGAGTCAGAACAATGTCGTGACAGTTGAAGATCACTAGATATTCCGATGACCTCAAACTTGATTCTCATTCATCAACTTGACTTTTGCCATGACTGTACCATCAAATTCCCCACGCACACCTTCGTGATCATATGATTTTCCACACAGGCTCTTGTCGCGTTCTATATATGACGTAGTCATGTTCGTCTTTTGGCGTGAGATCTACCCGAAGTACGCAACTAACTGTTGGGCAGATTAGGTGGATCTGATGCCATATAATATATAAACCGAGGAAGCATCCATAGAGGCACCCATGATTGTCTCTTACTTCCCTTCGTGATGTCGGTCGAGCAAGGTGAACTGCGCAAAGACAGG
>JABBWA010000081.1:0-205336 GCA_016628065.1 Suillus lakei | reverse complement strand
GTCAGCTCAAAGGTCCGTCGAATGCTGTCAGGCTTCGTCGCTCACCCCACTGTCACAGGTTTTTACGATGGGTTTGAGCACTTCGCTCAATATGGACTAGATTACCGAAGGATGTTGATGCTACCGGGGAACTGACGGAGGGAACGACGAAGCTTTGATGCAGATCCGTGGGGATGTCGGGGACCTTCAGGGGTAGGAGATCGGTCGTTTTTTTGTTCGAGATGCTCATGCGACAAAATGATAGGCTGGAGAAGTTCAAGATTCACCCGTCATCTTCGACTCCGCAATACATGCTCTGGTCCATCCGATGTTCACCGGCCTCGCAGACAAATCCTTGTATTACCTTCCTTCTCATCTGCACAATCTGACGATCCATGAAGCGCTCATCACATCCCCATTCCCGCGGTCTATCTATGCTTATGTTGTGTTTCGCCAGTGGACGCCTCGTGAGTTTGCTCATGATTAAAAAGTTTATCGGCGGCTGATGCCAAAGAAGAATCTCTGACATATGATGTCGCCCTCCTGGATGAAGACGGAAATCGTCTCTGCACGATGGAATCATTCGAGGTTGCCCTCCACGGAGAGTCCGCTCTATACGAACCGAGATCTCACTTCGACTTGGTGTATGAGCCTATCCCACTCGACCTGTCTTCGTGTCATCACCCCACCCAGGGAGAATTACCAACGGATGACCAAGCAAAGGATAGCTCGCTGAACCTAGTGGGCACAGATCCTGGACCGTTATCATCAGCTCCGTTCAATGTCATCGTTTACGAGCACGGAAAAGGGATGGAACTTCAGCCGATATTGTCTGCACACACGCTACCGCTCCGCGCACCATCTATTTTACGGCACTCGCTGGTGCGGACGGAGACGAGGCTGTCGGGTTCGTGCGAGCCTTGCGGAAGGAATATCTTTCGTGGACAATTCGCATGATGGTGTTCGACTCGGCTTGGGACGATGAGAGCATAAGGCGGGCTGTTGAAGTTGTGTCGAAGATGCCCAGGTGGAGACGGAGCTCGTGGTGGATGCATCTGGGTTGGTACATGTCCCGAGAATAACGTCTTGCGAGGGTCCGAAGAATGTCTCTCTTTTGATTTCCACGAACCATGGCAGCTCGAGAAGTCGGCAGTCGTTCATTGCTCGACTCCCCCTTTGGATTGTGATTCGGCCGTCGTGCATGTGCAAAGGGTCAGTCTGTCGGACGACCAGATATGGTCTTTCGTTGGCTCCCTGGCAGCTCGCACAAAAGCGTCATGGGGATATCCGCTTCTCCTATCGGGAATATCATCGTATCTCCACTTGATAGCTTGATGGATACACCAACGGTTCTGGATGCTGACGCATCGATGGGTCCTCCCGTTCTCGCCCTTGCAATAGCAGTCCTTGCTGTCGGTCCTGCATACTTTGAGAATCCGGAAGGTTTCGTGGAGAGATCCTTGTGACACATGGAGACACTCAGATTAGCATGCTGATCGCTCAGCTCTACCTTCTCCAAGGCTTTCGCGTCGTTACTCTAGCGCAACATGCGACGGAGTCCGAAATCACTCGCCTCCCTCCCAATGGTCATTTCAGTGCGATCGTCTCTGAATACAGAGACAAGGGCATGCTTCACCTCTTGTCGCGCCTCTTGACGGCCAATGGAAGGACGTTCCCGTGGAAGCATCCTACGAAAGGCTTGCAGTCGCTGCTCACCTGCGACCCGTGGTTGATTGGCCATGCCATTCGACTTGGATCAAACATAGTCGGCAACGAGCTCAAGATTCCTATGCGGACCCTCAGCGAGATCATAACCGCCAAGCCCGGCGATCCCGTCCCTGTGAAGAAACGTCTCTTCAGCGACAAGAAGGCTTATCTCCTGGTGGGAGGTGTCGGCAGCCTTGGACTTCAGATCGCCCAGTGGATGTACAAGGTCAGGACGGCCCTTTCCGCCGAATTCATGTACTCATGCTTAGTCGATCGATTAGAAAGGGGCTCGGGAGATCGTTCTGACTTCGCGGTCCGGGCGGGCTGGAATTCTGCGCAGGAGAGACACTGCATCTCAGCGCATCATCGCATATCTCACGGCCTACCGGATTTGAATTTACGCATCGAGGCAGTCGATGCGCTCTGGGAGCCTGGTATGAAAGCGTTGGTGCAAGGACTCCAGTGTCCGCTCGGGGGATGCATGTTGCTCTCTGTGGTTTTAGCGGACGGTCTCTTTTCAGGGCTATCCGCTGAGAAATTCAATGCGCCGTTCAATGGGAAGATCAAGGCACTCGAGGTGCTATGCAACACGACTGATATAAGCAAGCTGGATTTCCTGATTTCATTCTCCTCTGTTTCGGCGCTATTCGGGAATGCTGGTCAACCAATTATGCTGCGTATGTATTTGAATTGTATGCGTAAATCGATTGCTCACATTCCTCAGGGCAAACACTGCATTGGACGGCAGACTGCGCGCCATGCCCAACGCATTCTCCATCGTGACTCCCGCAGTCACAGACTCGTTCGTCGCTACGATGAACGCGCCAAAGCTCAAACGCTTAGCGGATTGGGGGATGTCATCTCAGAGTGAGTTGTGCTTTGACCATGATGCGGAGTTTGATATCACATTTCCTTAGGGATTGTCCGGTTCATCGAGGAAGGCATTCAAAAGCTTGCTGATGGCCCTTTCTGGTTATATATTCCGGAATTCGACTGGGAAGCGGTCCGTGGTACGCTGGAGAGTGAACACATGTATAGTCACTTATTGCCCGAGCGGATGGTCGCGGAACAAGGAGCGCCGACCTCAAAAGACGCCGTTTCGATCGCTGACATATTGTGTGCCACCCTGGACATTGCGCGCGAAGACTTGTCTCCCGATGTTCCTCTGACTGTGTACGGTTTGGATTCCTTATCTGCTGCGAGGCTATCCTTTGCCTTGAACCGCTTCTTTGCCATCAGCCAACCCAGCTCCTTGCGAACGTGACCCTTCGGAGTCTAGAAGCCCGGTTAGAGGATCAGCGGCCGGCCGCCCTCATTGAAGCGGAGCAGAGGAGGCGCATCTGAGCTTCAAAAGGTGTCTGAGATGAGATCCTTGGTCGCCAAGTACACATCTGGATTCAAGAGCCCAAAAACGCTGCTGCCTTCCTCTCTGAACTCGCGGGACTGCGTCGTTCTCATTACAGGTACCACAGGGGTCGTGGGCGCACATATTCTGGAATGCTTGCTCCATGCACAACACATCAGCCGCATATTTCTTCTCAACCGTACCAAGCCCGGAACGCCGACCATGTTGGAACGTCACCAAGAGATTTTCCAGGCACAGTCCCTCGACCTGACGGGACTGGAAACAGACAAGGCCGTGTATTTGGAAGGCAATCTGGATAAAGACTACTTTTGGGCTGTCGCCTGATACGTTCAACGAGGTGAGCACCGACCTTCTTACATAAATTAGTGAGGTTCATCTTGTCTTAGATGGCTCGAAACGTCACGTACATCGTGCACGTCGGTGAGGAATTTCTTGGGTTATTTCACATTCATACTGAAACGCTTGTAGCTTGGCCTGTGGAGTTTGCCATTCCCCTTGCTGCATTCGATCCCGCTCTTCACGGTCTGCGGAACTTGGTCGACTTCGCCATTTCCTCGCCCTGGCAAGTTGCGCCTCAGCTACTTTTCACAAGCTCGTTCGGCGTATTGAATGGTGAAGTACTTTGGGTGATTTGGAATGCACGAATTTCCTAACATTTTGGCAGGTCTGACTTCGTCGACCGCCGTAGAGGAGGCTCTTATACATGACCCTAGCATATCTATTGGCACGGGATATATCGAAAGCAAATGGGTCGCAGAGCACATCTTGGCTGCTGCCGCCGATGCCACACGACTGAAGCCAACGATTATTCGTGTGGGGCAGCTCACCGGAGGACGTAATGGGCACTGGAAAACAACGGAATGGATCCCATCCATGATCAGTTCAGGCCTCCTCCTCGGCGCCTTGCCTAATCGTTCTGATGTGAGTGTTCTTGATTGCCTTCCGACTATCACTGACCTTTGTAGACTGTGAATTGGCTTCCGATCGATGCGGCGGCGGCATCGATGGTGGAGATGTTCAATTCACCCCCTGGTGTGTATCACTTGACACATCCAAGTCCTGTTTCGTGGACTACTCTGATGCAGCAAGCTGCTCACATCATGGATGTTCCACTGGTCCCGTACAATCAATGGCTCGCTGCTTTGGAGAAACGGGCGTCATCACAAATGGCTACAACATCGCAGAACAATGCTGCGCTGAGGCTGCTTGACTTCTTCGGGGTAACCCTTCGCAGAAGGAATCTCACTACGAACACTGAGAGCTTCTTGGGGCCGAAGCTCTCGTGCGCCAAGACGTTGCAAGAATCTCAGACACTGCGATCAATTGTCTCAAGCCCACTGGGAGCGAAGGATGTAGCTAAATGGATGGAATACTGGCGCACCGTTGGCTTTATTCCCGTTTGATCCAAAATCAGCACCCTGCTCTACTAACGTAGTAGATACGTCTCATGCTAGCCAGTGCAATATATCTAGAGCTACTCACTATGATACAGAGCATTATTGAGGCCAGTCGAGCTACATTAAACTCACGAGCCTGCTGCTGTGGATCCCCATTACCTGGATGGCGAGTACCAGCCTCGATAACTTTGCCACATCATCAGCAACCACCCATTTTGGATACAGGATTCCCACAGCCATACAGCGCGCACGGGGCCATACAGTGCGCACAGAGCTACAGTGCACAGACACCAGAGACTCACAGAGACTCACAGACTCACAGAAACCTACAGACTCACATGTAAGTCTTTCAAAATTCAATTGAAAATTTTGGGTGTGGCTGCCATGTGGTGCTGATTCCTGAGCAGCATCAATATTATTTGAAATTTCTCACAATACTTAGTTGTATTGAAATCAAAAGTAACTTACAGCTGTTTGCATAACGCTACTATCTCTGGCCCGGTGTTGCAAAATTTTCGGTGCTCACCTTTTCAATAGGATCTAACTCAACCACAATCCCCCATGAAAATAATTTAACTACATAGGTAGATGAGGGCACATATAGGCCCCAATACTGAGTACTAACATTGTGGAAAATTCATGAAATAATGGTGCCAGAGGCATGCCGGGCTGAACATGCAAAAGACATGCAAAAGAGCACAGAGTTGCAAAATTTCTCACCGTGCTTTGGCAGGGCTTCATAGAGAAACGGTCACACTTTGTCACCCTGCCGCTTCTATTCTCCGCTTCAACTGTAACCCAATTTAGTAATCGCCCAGCAGAGAACTTGCGAGTCCGAAAGTAACCTGTGGCTCAGTGTCACGTCCGAAGTCTTCGAAGTGCAACCTTTCATGACACCAACACATCAACTTTTTCATGTCAGAAAAAAATTGAGGTCTATCTAAATGTATATGCGAATGTCTAAGAAAATCCGCAATTTTTTCGGTTCACATATGAAGTGAGGAGGGGCTTGCTACCACAGGAAATGCACATTTTCAGTATTATTTCAGTGCCGCAACACTTTGGGGATCGGTTTTCGTTAAATAAAAAATAGCATCATCATTCTCTACATAAGAAGTACCTATGTACCAGATGGTGAGGGTAGAGGACAAGTGTTGAGGCTGCTGCAAGGTATTTTGCAACTCTGGGCCATTTTGCAACACCGGGCCAAAGATAGTAGGCCTAAGCAAAAAAAATACATACATTCAGCAACAAGTCGGATCTTGAACATTTCAATTTCCGACGCTCAATCTCAATCCACGATGGGACGACACATATCCAAGGAACGAAAGCAGATTGCTCTGCAAATGAGCTTGCTAAACATTCAGGATCCAATGATCCGCCGTTACACTGGCATAAGTGAGCATTCACTGTGCTACATGCGGAAGACGTTTCGGGAGACTGGCGAAGTTGTGAGGACACCGGTTTGTGCAGGTCGACCTCGCATCCTCGATACCCTTGATGCAAATGTGAGTTATTGTTTAATTTTAGTATTACTTATGTGTGACTCATTAGTTCCTCGAGGCATGTATTGAGCGACAACCAGATATTCTCCTCACCGAAATGAAAGATCAACTGCGGGAGATCTGTGGTTTCGAAGTCTCGATTGCAACAATCTCAAGAACAATGCGTAGGCGAGGGTTTACACGGAAGAAGGTAGGTCATCACTCACCTGTCCTTACTGATATGTATGATCCAATACAGCACTATCTAGGTTACACGCCCTTCTGTTGAATGTGATGAAGATGACCGCGCTGCCTTCAAGATGCTTATAGGGGAACATTTCCAGCCGGAGCACCTTGTATTTGCAGATGAATGTCATTTCAACCGAATTTCCTTTCGCCATGATTTTGCTTGGGCTCCTATTGGGCAGCGTGCGTGATGATGGGACTTTTTTATACACGGCAAAAGGTACCTTTGCAGTAACTCTCTTGTCAATGTATTGACGTTTTGTTAGATATTCAATTCTTCCAGCATTATCACTCAACGGTATCCTGCATTTGGAGGTTCTAGACCATTCGTTCTCTGGTGAAGAATTCGGGCATTTCGTTTCTGGTGTATTAGACCAAATGCAGCCCTGGCCCATGCCAAACTCGGTGTTGGTCATGGACAATGCAAGCATCCACAAAGTCCCAGGTATTCATGACATGGTCGAAGAGCGGTACACTAGTCCTTATTTCATGCTCAATGATACTGATTCTCTTTTGTGTATAGTGGTGTGCGGCTCTTGTACCTGCCCTCTTATTCACCCGATTTGAATCCTATCGAGGAGGCCTTTTCGGCCATCAAGGCATGGCTTCGCTCAAACCGTGACTATGTGCTTGGTGAGACCAAGGGTCCAGCTTGCGACCCATACACTTTGATATGGGAAGCTGTATACGGCATCGTCACAAGTGAAAAGGCTCATGGTTGGTACAAGCATAGCGAATATATTGTGTAATGGTGGGGTCATTATGGAGTGTGTTGAAACTACCCTTGCAGGTGTGTTGAAACTGCCAGCAGTGCTATGTTACTAAGTGATTAATTTGTATCAGGTCGGGAATTCCTCGTGCCCCTTGGTTTTGTCATCGCTCGTGTACTCGTCGGACCTGCCACTTCTGTACCCATCAATCCATGATTCTCCTTCCTGCCACATGTCATCCTCAGCCTCGACAGCGCGTTCCTTGCCTTTATTCTGAGATCCTGCGCTGGGTATCTCTGATATCTCTGGTTCCTCATAGGAATTGACGAGTCCAAGGAGTGGTAGAACAGTCCGTTTAGCATAATTGCGGAGGATTCTGGCTCGCCTTTGTCCCATATCGCCGATCACACTCAGCACATCCTCTGGTAGAAGTATTACTTGGCTCGACAAAAATACCCCCGCATCTAGCAGGGGTGTTTCAAGTTCAGCAAGTCACAATTCTGGTCTTTCAGCATCAATCAGTCCAAGCAGCACCCCGACTTTTGGATAGTCTGGAAATGGTGTGCTAGGGATCTGGCTTGCAGATTCAAAGCGATGTGGCTGTGAAAGTGGCAGAGGGCTGGGAGTCTTCGACCTAGCTGTGGCATCAAAGTGGCATGGCTGTGAAAGCGGCGGAGGACTAGGAGTCTTTGACCTAACTGCGGTAGGATCTGCTGTTATATTCTGTATGGTAACATGGACTTCAGGTGATGATGCCGACCTTGAGTGACGAGGCTTTTTGGTTGGGCCGCGGTCAAAATTGAGGCAGTGAGGTGGGTTGTAGATTGTTGCATGACCGAGAGCCTAACCCAGTAAAGTTTTTCTCTCTCTCTCATGGATGCGAGACTTACAATCTTTTTAGCCCAGAGAGTCATCTCAGCATGATCAAGTCGATGATGGTCATCATAGCCACTCGTGCGATCTACGAAACAATGACCATGGTGAAGTTCGCATCGAATCTGGCTCTCAAGCTGTTTGTAAGCTTTGAGTTGCGTCACATCCTCGTCACTTGATGCTGGAGGGATATCATCTGCGCGTGTCCTCTTTTTTGCTTTGGTGGTAGTAGTCTGTTTGACCTTGTGGTAACTGTAAGTTATTTTCGTTTATGTGACACAGATAATCACTTACTGCTGCATTCTTTACCTCTAAGGCAATGACTCGTGTGCGCGCATTGAATGCTTTGTGACAAAGATGGTCCATGGCAATACTGAATGCTTCCACATCATTCAGTTGAGTAGCTCTACTGTTGTCCCCCACAAATTTATACACAAGTTGGACCTCGTCAGCAGCACTATCAAGGAATGCAAGAACACAACTTTTGAAGTCCTCCCAAGGCATGTCTGTCTCACCACGAAAGCCGTGCTTCATGTCATCAGCAACAACATCAATATCAAAACTAAAAACTGTAAGTTGGTCAGTATTGATATGGTGACAAAATCAGGCTCATACCACCTGGGTGTGGTTCAGGATTTGGTCGCAACCTCGATGCTTGGGATGATGCTGGTGCTGCTGGTGCTCTCAATGATGCTGGCACTGCTGGAGCTTCCAAGTCCGGTCGCATTATTGACGATGCTGGGGTTGTTTCAATGTTTGGCCGCATTGGAGGGTACTGTGGATACTGGACAAAATGTGGTGGAGCATAATGGTGTAAGGGTGGCGCATAGTGGTGTGGTATTGGCGGGTAATGTTGCATGAAAGGTTGAGGGTGCTGTGGCGGCTGCGGCGGTGGATAGTGATGAGGATGAAGATACATATTGGGTGCGTTGCCTGTGCCAGAACCTAGAGGGGTACTTGGTGACATGGTTGGGAAGATGGGCTTCAAACTTGTGTGTCGAGGAGGCTCTTATAGTTTTTTTTTCACCGTATTGTACCATAATAATTGACATATATATCTGTGAACCCGCAGCACACTCCGTCGGGACAGAAAATGATCACTTTGTTTTATTTTATAAGTCGATTTTACTGGTGAGTGTCAAGCGTGCACACGGACCATGTTTGCTCATATATAGCACAACAGATTACAACACCTTTCTGTCACCTTCTACAACAATGCCATCACCCGTAACTCCACCAAACAGACATCTTACCCTCCCTTGTAATCCTACCTCTCCCTCCAATGCTTCATTCTTTTATAGAATAACAGTTGGCAATAACGTCTCAGATGATACACTGAAAGCGTGTGCTGATCTCTTCAGCTCCAACTACGGTATTTGGGGCGACAAAGCAAGTAAAATTTCTACTTTCACCAAAGCTGGTCAGCAATTAATATACATCCTTGGTCATTGCAGTGCTGAGTCTTTTATATAGGGCAAAAGGTGAAGATGACCAGCGCAAGACTACGAGCCCAATGTTTGTCTCACCCAGAGAATACTGTCCTGGTGACCTGCCACCTCCAGGTTGATCCGCTTGAGAGTGAACGTCCCAAACTCTGTGGTCATGCATTTGCTTCCATGTGGGATTACGGTGAAAACAAAAGTAGGTGTCCCATAACTTTCTCTCACAAAGCTCACCTTCTGATTTTGTCTAAGTTGGCTGGGTGACTCAACTTGTTGTTGATGAAGCAGTCCGTCAGCGTTATGTTGCGACACAGCTCTTGCAAACACTCAAAGTCCATGCCCCATTCTCCCGCATCAACATCGTTGGTCTGGTCTCATCTCACCCTGCTGCTTGCAATGCTTTGGCGAAATATGCTGGTAAGTTGATGTTATCACTCTCATGGATTTCGGATATCATAACTAACAACATGAAGCGGCTGATCTCAAAGATGTCAACTTGGACTTCATTCGTGTTCATGCTAAGGGGATTCTGCAATTCTCCCCCATCAGTTATCTGAATGACACTCAACTGAAGGGGGTACTCTTTGAAGATAACTGCGATAATGGATCCATCTCATCTGTGTTCACCAAGTTCTATGTTGACCATACCGAGCCTTTGAAGGTGCTGGCACATTACAAGAATAAAGGTCAATGGTGCTTGGGTGAGCTCGCTGATGGACATGAGTTTCTCGCTATTTTTCCTATCACACCTGTGAGCCCAATTTCGCCCATCCGATTACGTAATTCAAAGTAGAACTACTACTACATCTGTCGGAGCATCAAAATTTAAATACCGCTGTGTATGTAGTGATTTTTTTTTGGCCTAGCATTATGCAGACGGCTGTAATGTGCTACACATTTGTATGAAAGGCAAATAGAATTCAAAGTGAGAAAAAACATTGTGATTCAATACACAGGACCCTACTACAACAGTTCATCTTTGAAAGAAAGTACTTAGAACATGAATATTAGTGTGATATACATGTGCAAACTAACAACATATGTACCAGGAAGGATGTCAGGTTTTGGAGAACAGAATGAATGCTCTGAACATTTAAAACTGTTCCTCACCACCAGGGCATGCACACACCCTACATTCATTTCTTCCTTGTGCTTAGAAGCACTGTGTTCAGTAGTTGTTCAAAATAGGGTGGGCTGACCCTGATAGTGCTCCAAACACTTCAAGTTGTTGAAGATTTTGGGTGTGTGTAAGTTGATGGGTGAAGAAAGTGAAGTACTGCACACTGGCAGCAGACTGGAATGGATAGACTGGGCTAGACTGGTGGACCAGGGGTCCCAAGGCAGTGGACCAGAGGACTAACTCATTGGCGATCTCCAGAGCTTAGTCAGACACTTAGACACACAAGTCAGTTCTTGTAGCAGTACACATCATTCACACATCCACAAGTCCTTGGTGCATAGCTTTGACCCTAGCTCATCGTGGTGAACAGAGTGAATTCAACTAGACCCACAGTCATCTCAGACATTAGTTTTAGCCCACAGTCTTAGCCACAGTATCAGTCTTCGAACACCCAATCAGAATAACGGAGAACCTTCAATCCAGAAGCATAAAGCAGCCCATTTCAGAAGGCTTGCAAGCAGAAGACAGTTGTATTACATCGTGTTACACCCAAAAGGCCAAGCTAGACAGCAGGTGTTCCCAAAACACCTGCAAGTATTAAAGAAGGGCTGTCCTACAGTTTATCATTTTACGTGGACTTCCATTGGAACACTGATGGCTAGCAGCTTAAGATGTAGAAACACAACAGGACTTGCAGTAATGAACGTCAACCTGAAAATTAACTGGATGAACTGGTCAACAGAAACATCCACAAATTCCTCCCCACTAGACACACCAGAACCCTCATCACACAATACACCACAGTGTTCTAGCAGTTCATCCCTAAGCAGTATTGAAGACAATGAAGACCAAAACAACATCATCCCATTCCCAGAACTAGAGGTCCCAGAACTAGACATACAGTTACTGCTGCTGAACTTTCAACTGTCACCACGTCATTTGAAAACGGAACCACTCAAATCCATCTCCACAGTACCAGACTACGACTTGATGAAATTCTTTGCAATTGGACAACCCAAAGCAACAATGACAGTGGAAACACCACAAATATTTCATGGTGATGGATGAGCATCAGAAAATCCAGCAGATTTCCTGAAATCATTCAATCAGGCCATGAGACAACAGTCCATGACTGTGAGCACAGACAAACTGGATGCATTCGGAGACTACTTGGGCACCAGTTCCCAAGCAGAAGTATGGTTCCAAGCAATCCCATCCACGAGCAAAGCCACATGGGCCACATTTGTTACAGTGTTCGAAGCATGTTGGCCACCAGTTAAGATTGTGGAAAAAACAAAAGCAGAGTATGAGAAAGAGCTTCTAGATCATGCTCTACAGTGCACAGAAGTTGGGAAGAAGATGACACTGTATGATTGGGAATGCTGGACACACATTGCATGGGCAGTGAAGACATTTCAATTAGCCACAAGTGTGGGGATTGCACAGAGCATGTCGATGATCTGGCAAGTACGCAGCACACTACCAGATATAGTCAAAGACCTACTCAAAGATGAAGAATATGCAGATTGGGCAGAATTTGCAAAAGCGGTCATGGAGCTGAAGGGGAGCAGATTAGCAGAGAAGCAAGAACAACACAACTGGCAGGTGCAAGAAATCAGCACCCTGAAACAGACCTCGCTTGCATTCAACAATGAACAACAGCACCTAACCCAGTTGATGCACTCCAAAACCAACTCAGCCAAATGTCAGTCAACACATTGAACCCACTGATAACACCCTTGAGTGGCAGTGGATATGCGAGAACACCCATGACTCAGAGCCGTCAGAGCACAAAACCCACCTATAGTTGTCAGCCAATCAACACTGCAGCCCCGCAGCAACCTGTAGTAATAACGGATGAACTGAAAGCAAGCATCAGGCTCCTAGTTGCAGCCTTCCCACACCACCCAGATACCCCAGCAGGCAATGCAGCCCATACAGCGCATATTGCACAATGGAATGTGAAGCGGGGAGAGAGCACGAGAGTCACACATGAAATGGGTTACCCGCTGTGGGTAACAACTCTGCAGTAGGCTTGCAGATATGTTGGGTCAGTGCTATGTCTAGCTGCTACGTCTAAGGAGTAGACACGTTTGACCCTAAAGGGTTTCTGACCAGGCTCTGGCTCAAGAGATAGAGAGGAAAGGAATAAGGGGGACAAAGTCACTGCCAGACCAAACGGAGAAATGTGTTCCAGGAGCTAAGAAGTGAGCTGAAGAAGCTACAACTACAAAGCTACAACGGGGGATGCTACTAAATAACCCCAAACTAATGGGGAGCAACCAAGAACTGGAAACCAGAAACTACCAGGTAAAGACAGGTATCAAGTCCAGGTAAGAGAGAGATGATTATGTAAGCAGTAAAAATGCGAACATAACCTAAGGAATGTAAGGGTAAGTCAAACTACGTCAAAACAGTCGCTGCAAGGCTGCAGCCAGAATGTTCACGACACCGCTCAAACCAGGGACAGCAACCATATGCTCAGGAGAATGCTTCGCATGTGGGACACACAGACATAACAGCCACAACTGCATAATCCCTCCAGGAGATACAGCATGTTTAGAGAGGAAAGAAGCCGCTTGGAGAGCAGTTTTGAGTAGAGTCCTAGGTGCCATCAACACTTCTCAGCAACACCCATATCACTCGTGATGAGTGACGGATATGAGCCAATGTCGGCATGGATTGAAGAGATACCAGAACAGCAAGGAAAAGTGGACGGTCGACGTAAAGCAGCAGAATACGCCGACCCAAAGTCTCAAGAACAAGCAAGCAGGAATCAAGGTCCTTGCATGTGAAGAGGCAAGATGCAAGGATGAGATCAGGACCAATAGCCCCGAACTCTCAGCAGAACATGTAGCTAAGAACAATGCATGTAGTATCGAGTTCCCGTGATGTAATTGAAATCAGTGACCTGTACTCGATTGGACATCAAGAAGTCACAAAAACTCAGCTAGAGAATGGAGAAGGAGTTCCATTCATACACAGGATAGAATTGGAAGGTCCCAAGGGAGAAGTGGTTAGAATTCGAGCACTATTTGATGACGGAGCTATGGTCAGCACGATGTGTTTGTCAATCTTCCAGAAAGTCAGACAAGCACCTGCTGAATGGCAGATGGAAGCATTGTCAAATCAATAGCGAAATGGACAGGAACAATCAGAATCAATGGAATAAAGATGCGAAGCACATTCAAAGTCTTTGATAGCAGAAAAAGTTGGGGTTTCCTCCTAGGAAAACCAACTCTACACACATTCAGCAGCAATCCACGATTACAAAACAGACACAATCACCATTTTAGATGAGGAAGGAACATCAATGCTGGATAATCAAATAGTGGATCAAAGAATTGTACGGAGGGGGGATAGCATCAATTTGACACTAGATGAAAAACAACAACACATGGAAGCCAGAAGTGAAGAACCAACAAACGGAGACCCGAAGAGCATCACAATGGGACAGTGGAAGCCAACAGCACATTATCTCAAACGAAAAGAAGCAAGGAGAATTCAGCAACCATGAGAAGAGATAGAGATAGAAGGAGGACAAAAAGACAAGTGGAGACAAGAAGAAGAACAAAGAGCAGCAGAGAAACAAGAAAACATAGTGGGGAGCAAGCAGCTCCCCTCAAGGGAAGTCAAATCAGTCATCGAAGCAACATCATGGCAAAGACTTGACATAGACAATCCCACAGAACAAGCAGTAAACATCAATGTATTAACAGATCAAGAAGTGGAAGAAGAAACAGAAGGACAATTACTAGGAGAACTGCCTGAGTTACAACCGACAATAAGCAATGCACCAAAGACTGTTCACGCCAGAACAATCAAGATTCTATAATGAATGAGCTAATGAGATGTTGACAGCAGGTATTATAGAATGAGCACCTCCAGAGTTGATCTGATGCACAGCAATGACAGTCATTGCGCAGAGAGCACACAAAGCAGGAGGTCTATCATGGGACGAGCTGAAGCAGAGAATCAACGATCAGCATCAAGCAGCAGGCCAACCCCCAGCATTTGAATTACCCCTTCAAGAAGTCAATGCCCCAACAGTCAAGGAAGCGGCAGACAAAGGCCCAAAGAAATGGCACATATGTCAGAACTTTGCACAGCTCAACAAAGTGACAGAAGTAGTGTCGATGCCCCAAGGAGACATCCTAGCAAAGCAACAGAGGTTAAATGGCCACAGATACATATCAATCTTTGATTTCGCAGCAGGATATTACACCATCAAAGTACCAGAAAAATGGCGTCCATACCTAGCATTTTACATAGAAGGATGAGGGTATTTTTGGTATCGAAGGATGCCCATGGGGATAACAGGAGCACCAACAGCATTCTGTGAAGCATTAGCAACAAGACTTCACGATCTATTAGTGACGCACTTCATGGAACTCTTCATGGATGATGGTGGTTGCGCAGCAAGTACCTTCTAAGAAATGATCAACAAACTGATGGTTTTATTTCAAAGGTTCCGCGAATGTAAATTCTCCATAGTGCCAAGCAAGACCAAGTTCTGTATGTCAGAAACAGAATTTGCAGGAGGAACAATAGGATAAGATGGAGTCAAGCCAGATTTGATGAAGCTGACAGCCATCGTAGACTGGAAACAACTGCAAGATGCACAAAATCTTGCATCATTTTTAGGTCTCACAGGATTTTATCAAACCCTCATCAACACGTATGTGAAATGTAAAGGCCCATTATGCAATCTGCTTCTTAGAGTACCAATGGACAACATGATGTCGAAGGCTGCATATAGACGAGCCATGAGTGGCTTCCAGTTAAGTTCTTTTTGGACACAGGAACATACCAACACTTTCCTAGACCTCAAAACAGCTATCACGTCAAGACCAGTATTACAAGTGCCAAAATACAATGGATTGCACTTTGTCATTATGACAGATGGATGTGCAGAAGGCTTTGCCGCTGTTTTATCACAGAGAACCAGAATCCAAGCACCAACAGGGAAGTGGGTAGAATGTCTACACCCGATAGGATTTGCATCAAAGAGAACATCAAGCACGGAAAGGAAGTATAAGTCTTACTTATTAGAATTTGCTGCACTGAAATTTGGACTAGATAAATTTTCAAGCATTATCTGGGGTTTTCCTGATAGAGATCAAAATGGACTGTAGCACCATGAAGGACACACTACTCAATCTGAATTTGAACGTAGTGCATGCAAGATGGAGAGAGGGAATCCTATCATACCACATCATGGATGTTAGACATGTACCAGGTAAGTTAAACGTAGTGGCTGATGGTTTAAGCAGGAAATGGGAGAATACACAAGCAATACCGGGAGACAGAAGTGAATGGACCATAAACAGAAGACTGGGAAGCAAGAACAGGATTAGTCAATGATATTATGCAAGTCACAACAATCAATGCGTCAATCGATGGACTACGCACAAGATTCATTGAAGAACCAATATTCCTGGAGGTAGTAGAGGCACTAACCAATTTAGATCAGAACACAGAAATACAGAAAAAGAAGAAAGCAAGACATAGAGCATCACAATACGTCATAGAAAATGGTAAGCTTTGGAAGTTATGAGGAGGAACGACAATGAGAGCAGGAGTGAAGGTAGAATGTATTTCAAGAGAAGAAGCAAAGATATTAGCAATGCAAGCTCACATGAAAGGAGGTCATTGGGGAAAAGACACCATCAAAATGGCTCTCTTAGATAAGATATGCAGCCTGAAGTTAGACACATCGATCCTAGAAGCCATCAAAAATTGCACTAAGTGTAAAAATTTTGGTCCGATGCACATACACTCACTATTTGAACCAATCACCAGGAGACATCCATTCAAACTACTAGTAGGTGATTACCTCAGTCTTCCAAAAGGGAAAGGAGGATATAGCACACTTGGAGTATACCTAGACACATTCTCTCAACACACGTGGGTATTCAAGTACAAAGTGGCAGGCAGTGCGAAGACGACGATAGACAGTCTTAATGGCATCTTCAATGCATTTACACCCTTGGAGACATTTATGGCAGACAGGGGCAGACACTTCAACAATGACACAGTGCGGACATTTTGCGAATCAAGGAAGTGCAAATTGCACACAGTCGCAGCATATTCTCCATGGGTAAATGGCTTAGTAGAAGGGACAAATAAGCTACTACTCCATGTCCTGAAAAGACTGTGTGCACCGGAACTTGGAGAAGATCAACAACAAGAAGTAGCTTGGGACAAGCTACCAAAGTCATGGCCAGATCACATTGATGATGTGGTCCATGTTCTTAATTATTGATTGTTGCCTGCACTGAAATTTTCTCCAAAGGAACTTCTTCTAGGACTCATAGTTAACACGCCAAAGACGGACATAGAAGACAGTACATCAAATCTTCGCACCTCGGATGTTCTTGCACAAGTAGCATATGTAGAACAACAATGATTAGATGGTTACAACAAAATCATAAAGCATACAATCAAGTGGAAAACAGTGTTCGACAAGAAACTATTACAACAAGCCCCAGGTGAAGTTATATTCAAAACTGGTCAATTAGTGCAAGTTTATCGCAATGATTTAGATTATACCTTCAAAACAGAGTGGAAACTAATACCAAAATGGTCGGTGTGGGAAACAACTCCGCAGTGGGCGGATATAATGTTGGGTGAATGCTATGCCTGCTGCTTCTCTTGCAAGGCAAGAACGCTCGACCCTAAAGGGGTTTGCTACTGATATAAGTCTGATAGTTAGTGTCTAAGGTCACAGAAAGGTAAAGGAACAAGTCCAAAGGTATGTGGACCAAGTCTGGAGGTCAAAATGTCGGGTCCGAAGGTAATCTACCAAGTCTGAAGCGCGGGAAAAGAGGGTCCGAAGCTTCGGGTCGTCGGGTTATGGAGAATAGCACGGGAATGGGTGCAGAAAGCACCGGACTATGTCCGGAAACAAGGGAAAGTCAGGGAAAACGAATGACAAGGGTTGCGGGTGCGGAACGGGTGATAACCAGGTATATTCAGCCAGGTAACAGGTAAGGACAGGTATGTGACCAAGTAGATGGGAAGTCCCACCTACAGTAAAGTAAAGAGTGCTTGGTCGTACTACCAGTCCTATATAACTAACTACGTAGAAATCCGGAATATAGAAATTAGGAAAACATCGGGTCCGGAGGTATGTAAACTGACATGAGGCACTGCGGACTTGTGGGAACACAGGTAATAACACTGCCTACTGCATCAGCCATGGGAAACAAGCTACTACGCACCAGTGGGGTTGGATGGAATGGACAGGACATAGGATGGACAGGTTTCCGAAGGTATGCGAGCGGGTCTGGTGCATCTCCGGCGGTAGTCCGGCGGGTCCGAGGCTCGGAGAGCGCGGGAACGCATCGGGTTTGAGCAGGTTTCGTCGGAGATGACTGGGAGTGACTGTACTGATGTTCGGACAACTGGGCTTTCGACGTACTCCGTAGAATAGGCCTCTGCAGGGCTGCAGCGAGAATGTTTCCTACATTGGTCCCAAGACAAATATGAGCACACACATTAAACTCATACACATTGGAAATGTTAAGCAGAGCAATCATCCAAGGAGATTTCAGTGTGAGGCGCCTACGAGCATTCATGCCACGATTAGGAACACAATTAGCAAAAGAGCAAGAGGAACATGAATGCAAAATTAGAGAGAAAGAGAATAGCAAAGAGAAAAGAGAAGAGAATGAAGGAAACAAAGAAAGAGAAACAGAGAAAAATAACAAAGACGGAGAAGAAGATGAAGAAGAAACGGAAGAATCAGACAAAGAAGAAGAAGCAGAAGAAAACCTAGAGAAGAAGACAAAGAATGAAGAAAGAAGATAAGAAGATAAGAAGATTGAGAGGCGGTGTCGAGGACAGCGCCGGTTGTTTTTTAGGGGGGTGCATGGACCAGGGGTCCCAAGGCAGTGGACCAGAGGACTAACTCATCAGCGATCTCCAGAGCTTAGTCAGACACTTAGACACACAAGCCGGTTCTTGTAGCAGTACACATCATTCACACATCCACAAGTCCTTGGTGCATAGCTTTGACCCTAGCTCACTGGAATTAGGGAACTGCACGGGTAAACCCACAGGTATGGGCAGTCATACCTGTACCCATACCTGGAGATATACCCATACCTGTGGTGTGGGTATGGGTTTTCCTGTGGGTATTGTCATCTCGGACCCATACCCACACCCACCAGGGGTTTACCCATGGGTACCAGGGTACTGCACACAAATAACATGTCAATTAGCTACAAAACAAATAGTTTTTTAAAAAATATTACAAATCTTTACAAATATGAACCACATTGATGTTGACAGTCACTGTTACAAACATGAACATACATGAATCAGCATGAATGTAAAATATATGTGAACAAGTGAAATACACACCTTTAAGTTGCACAAATGTGCACAGCAAACATCAATGATCACGAATGTAACATCTGGTGTCAATCTTTGTTGCCAGTGTGGGAAACAAGTCCACAGTAGGTGGATATAATGTTGGATGAATGCTATGCCTGCTGCTTCACTTGCAAGACAAGAACATTCAACCCTAAAGGGGTCTGCTACTGATATAAGTCTGATAGTGAGTATCTAAGGTCATGGAAAGGTAAGGGAACAAGTCTGAAGGTATGCAAACCAAGTCTGAGGGTCAAAACAGCAGGTTCAAAGGTATAATACCAAGTCTGAGGTGTGGGAAAGCAGGTCTAAAGCTTTGGGTCATTGGGTTATGGGGAATAGCAAGGGAACAGGTGTGGAAAGCATCAGACTATGTCTGGAAACAAGGGAAAGTCAGGGGAAACAAGTGACAAGGGTTGCAGGTGCAAAATGGGTGTGAAACAGGTGAGAATCAGGTATATTCAGCCAGGTAACAGGTAATGACAGGTATGTGACCAAGTAGATGGGAAGTCCCACCTACAGTAAAGTAAAGTGCTTGGTCATACTATCAGTCCTATATAACTAGCTACATAGAAATCCAGAATATGGAAAATAGGAAAACATCGGGTCCAGTGATATGTAAACTGACATGAGGTGCTGTAGGATGTGTGAGAACACAGGTAATAATGCTGCCTACTGCATCAGCCATGGGAAACAAGCTACTACACACCAGTGGGGTTGGACAGAACAGACAGGACATAGGACAGACAGGTTTCTGAAGGTATGTGAGTGGGTCTGGTGGATCTCCAATGATCTCTGGTGGGTCCAAGGCTTGGAGAGCGCGGGAAAGTGTCAGGTTTGAGCAGGTTTTGTTGGAGATGACTGGAAGTGACTGGTCTGATGTCCGGATAACTGGGCATTCAATGTACTCCGTAAATTGGGCCTCTGCAAGGCTGCAGGCAGAATGTTCATGACACCGCAACTATCCAGGATGATGTGGATCGACCTTGGACTATTAGAACTGATGTTAACTAGTATGGGGAAATGACGCCTTGCAGGGCTGCAGCCAGATAGTTTCCTACACTGTAATACTGTTGAAAATCACTTGAAAATCGCAAAATTAAGGGAGAAGAAGGGAATTGAAAGAAGAGGAACATAAGGAGTGATAGGTGTTCTACATAAAAAGCCATGTTCTCACTACCAAACACATTTGGTGCATGACACTGGTAGTAAGAAGTCTGGGCAGAGTTTCTATTACTTGAGTTGGAGCAGAGATCAGGAGATCAAAAGATCAGAGATACTAGAACAATAAATCTCAGTCTATTGATTAGAACTCCTGTGTGATAATATGTACCTAGAACAATAACTATAGCACTTGTTAGTACTGGTAAGAATAGTAAGAAAACATCAGACTTACATCTCAGTCTATTGATTAGAACTGAGATGTTCAACTACTTCCTAAGAGTATATATATGTCTAACTAGCTAATTTCCAGAGATGATTGATAAGTATGTTACAAAGACATTAGTAAAAACATTCATAAAACTCTGGAGTAGTTTCTTGTCATAATAGCTATAATGGCCACCTTAACTTATAAATAAGTTATTATAACATGGACCCCTTTTCCTGATGAAGGTGTAATGCTAGACAGTACTAAGACAGGGCTTAGATTGAAGATTGATACAAGAGAGATAGGATTGATCAAGGATGCAAGTCAAGACACTAGTTTGTGTAGAACTAGCTTGAGAAATACAAGTAGATCTATGGCATATATATAGGTACAACGAAGCTAATTGAGGGCAGGCACATAAAGTAATACAATGATCACAAACAGAAAGCATAGATGGATATAGCAAAGTGGTATGATATTAGTATATCAACCAATGAGAAGACAGTTTGACAACACATAATGACAAGATAAGAGGAAATTGATGGAGCACATCAGAATGCAATGGAAGGTGATAGAATGTAAGAGAAAAAGTGTCAGCTGTTGGAGTCTGACATCTCTGGCACCAAGTCCAGAGGTATAGGAGCATGTCCAGATGAAAGTCCATCACCTCCAGTATGTCCAGTGACAAGTCCACCATCTCTGACTGGCTATTGATGTACCAGTGTCATGCACCAGACATGTTTGGTAGTGAGAACATGGTTTTTTGTATTTATATCTTCATTTCCCATATCATTCCTTACACACCATTTCTTTTGTTTCCCTTCCTTTCCCTTGATTTTCAATTTTCAAGCAATTTTCAACAGTATTATGGCATCCCACATTTTTATGGCATCCTACATTCAACAAGGTTGATTTACCTTTCCTCCATTCACACACTTCCAATACTCTCCCATCTTCACCCACTACTCTCTCAGACAACCTTAGCATCAGCCAGACCATACCACATTGCACCAATACATTGAAAACCACATCTTTATTCATCCTGTCCTCATCTCCCTACCATTTCCAATCCTCTTCAGCAGCTTATATTTGTCAAACCATTCAAACCATTATCCACTCACACCTCATCTCCATGATCACTGTGGACACCATGCCATGTCATCCTCACTGCTCACCAGAGATTGCAAACAACCAAGTCACCATGTAGATGACCAATCCCTTTATCATGCTGGGGAAGTGTCTTACAGACTGTATATATCCTATGATCCCTGCACATTGACATTCTGCACCAACAACCACATGGCATCTCTGCAGCAGAGCATTTGGACCAGTTATGCTTTCCATCCGTAGTACTAATTGATCTGTTCCTCTGTTCATTTCCGACTTCATTTAGGATGATCCATCCAACTTACTAATAAGCTTTCCATATGCTTCATACATAGCCTCGGACTTCGCTGACTGATCTTCTGTTATGATACCTACAGTATATAAACTCCTGTAACACTCTGTACTTCCTCAGTTCGAATATCATCTTAGATTCTACTCATCTCTGTCTCTCCGGACTAAGTCCCTACACTTGTCCATCTCCGAGTCTTAGGATTGATTCCTATAGACTATAACTCTGGCTCTACCTTAGGGTAGTCTATCCTCGTTTGTTTCTACTCTGGACTTCGTCCATAGTAGCCTTATTCCTTTGTTCCCAACAACAGTCATCAGAAGTCCACTGGACTTACTTCTACTCTTTAGACCGGACTTGTGTCGGACCTCCATCCTAGAAATAAAGGGCATGTACTCAGGTAAGGGGTGCAGCGCATGAGCTGAAGCCAAGCCCTCTGGACATCTCCTCCTTTTGAGTATGGTCTTAACAGCCCTGCTTTTTCATCACTTTTTCATTCCCTGACTCACTCTTTATCCCTATGACTCATTCTCCATTCTTATGATTCATTCTGCATAGGAATTGTTCTATTTTTCGAAATTGCTCAGTAATTGCCTCTGAAGTGCAGCACATTCATTCCATGCCCCCCTTTCATTGCCCTCCTCATTGCCTGGAGTGTTGCTTTGCATACACAGACATATGCAAGTACTCTACTCTATATAAACCCCTGTACTTTAGCTACAGAGAAATCAACTTCTTTAGTTCACATTCCATGCCCACTCCCCTCTGAAGCCTCAAACAGGCTTTGCATTTTTCAGTCCTCTGTTGTCATTCTAGACATTGTTCACCTGGAACTTTGTCACTCTGCTTTACATTTATTCCAGCCCAGCCCAGTCTATTCATTCCAGTCTGCTGCCTGTGTGCAGTACTTCACTTTCTTCACCCACCAACTCCCACACACCCAAACTCTTTAACAACCCAAAGTGTTTGGAGCACTATCAGGGTCAGCCCACCCTATTTTAAGCAACTACTAAACATGGTGCTTCTAAACACAAGGACTGCTAACCAGTAGAATTGTCTGGTTTTGTTGTTTTTGTTGAAGGTTTCAATAGACTGGCAATGAAGATTGACACTGGACACCAGAGATTAGTAAGTCCAGACCAGTACAGCCATGGAGATCCAGAAACCACAGATTAGTAAGTCCAGATTGGCACAGCCACATTGTGGCAATGCCCAGAGCAGAAACTACTCTGGAGTTTTATGAAGATCACTTACCAATGTTTTTACCAATGTCTTTGTAACATACTTATCAATCAGCTTCAGAAATTAGCTAGTTAGACATATATATACTCTTAGGAAGTAGTTAGACATCTCAGTTCTAATCAATAGACTGAGATTTTATCTTCTAGTATCTCCAGTCATTTGATCTCCTGATCTCTGCCCCACTTCTCTGGTTCTCCACTCTGACCCTAGTAATAGAAACTCTGCCCAGACTTCTTACTACTGGACCTGTTGACCTCTGGACTTTTGGAATTCCAACCCCCTGTCTACCTTGTAACTTTAACAGCAGTTGTAACAAGTGTTGTCTAGTGTTACACTTTAGTGAGAAAGGCTCAACTTGATTTGTTAGCACAGGTTAAGACCAACCATGTAACACAAACTATTTCACACTGAATAAATGCACATAGAATGTGCATACCAGGCTGGCAGAGTCATGCAAATACCTATAATTAATTCATGCTGAATTAATGTGCATACATTGTGCATATCAGATTGGCATCAAGATAGAATCAGTAAAATCCCATATTTGCTTATTGATGATTTTGTCACTTTTGTTAATGCACTTTCCCAGCCAGCTACGGACATGACTTCACCTGATGCATGCACACCCACCAAGAGGTGTGGGAAACTAAAGTTCATGACATCAACCTGGACAAACTTCAGATGCCACCACCACCACCATTGTAGAAAACATTCTGGCTGTAGCCCTGCAGAGGCCCATTTTACAGAGTACATTGAAAGCCCAGTTATCTGGACATCAAACCAGTCACTCCCAGTCATCTCCGATGAAACCCACTCAAACCCGACACTTTCCCATGCTCTCTGAGCCTCGGACCCACCGGAGATCATCAGAGATCCACTGGACCCACTCACATACCTTTGGAAACCCGTCCATCCTATGTCCTGTCTGTTCTGTCCAACCCCACTGGTGTGTAGTAGTTTGTTTCCCATGGCTGATGCAGTAGGCAGCATTATTACCTGTGTTCTCACACATCTGCAGCATCTCATGTTAGTTTACATACCTTCGGACCCAATGTTTTCCTGTTTTCCATATTCTGGATTTCTACATAGCTAGTTATATAGGACTGGTAGTATGACCAAGCACTTTACTTTACTGTAGGTGGGACTTCCCATCTACTTGGTCACATACCTGTCATTACCTGTTACCTGGCTGAATATACCTGGTTCTCACCTGTTCCGCACCCACTTCACACCCACAACCCTTGTCACTCATTTCCATTGACTTTCCCCTGTTTCCAGACATAGTCCGACACTTTCTGAACCCATTCCCTTGCTATTACCCATAACCCAACGACCCGAAGCTCTGGACCCACTTTCCCACGCCTCAGACTTGGTAGTATACCTTCGGACCCAACATTTTGACCTCCAGACTTGGTCCACATACCTTCGGACTTGTTCCTTTACCTTCCATGACCTTAGATACTAACTATCAGACTTATCTCAGTAGCAGACCCCTTTAGGGTCAAACATTCTTGTCTTGCAAGTGAAGCAGCAGGCATAGCATTGACCTAACATTATATCCGCCTACTGCAGAGTTGTTTCCCACACCGTAACACCATGACCATCACCTCAATATTACCATATTTAGTAATGTAAAACCTTAATGATATCAACATCATTTGACCACTCATCCAACATAGTTGATGCACATTCAATGCAAACACAACAATTCAATACAATGATGATAGTAGCAACATTGAAGCATGGGGACAGTAATATGAGCTTGTTTGGAAGGAAGAGAACCAGCAGAATTCAATGCAGAGCATTTGGGGATACGATGTCACGCACCAAACGTGTTTGGTAGCGAGAACATGGTTTTTTTATCTATATCTTCATTTCCCATATCATTCCTTACTCACCTTTTCATTTGTTTCCCTTCCTTTCCTTTAATTTTTCGATTTTTCAGTGATTTTCAACAGTATTACAGCATCCTGCCTTCAACATGGTTGATTCACATTTCCCCCATTCACACACTTCCAATGCTCTCCCATCTTCACCCACTACTCTCCCAGACAACCTCAGCATCAGCCAGACCATGTCACATGCACCAATACGTTGAAAAAAAAAAATTGTATCTTTATTCATCCTGTCCTCATCTCCCTACCATTTCCAATCCTCTTCAGCGGCTTATATTCATCAAACCATTCAAACCATTATCCACTTGCACCTCACCTCCATGATCACTGTGGACACCATGCCATTCCATCCTCATGCTCACCAGAGATTGCAAACCACCAATTCACCATGCAGAAGACCAATCCCTTTATCATGCTGGGGAAGCGTCTTACAGACTGTGTATATCCCATGATCCCTGCATGTCGACATTCTGCACCAACAACCACATGACATCTCTGCAGCAGAGCATTTGGATTATTATACCATCATGGCATCATAGCATCATCACTCCATTCCATTCTCCACTGCCCATATGCTGCGTCATTGCTGTGTCACAGCTCTTGCATCATCACCGCACAGCACTTTGTCATGCTTGCATAGCAATTGGTCATGATGACTCAGGTCATGAGTCATGGTTTGTAATGGTCACAGCCCTGCTTTATCATCACTTTTTCATTCTCTGACTCATTCTTTGTCCTTATGACTCATTCTTTATCCCTATGACTCATTCTCCATTCTTATGCATAGGATTTGTTCTATTTTTCGAAATTGCTCAGTCATTACCCCTGAAGCGCAGCATATTCATTCCATTCCCCCCTTCATTGCCCTCTTCATTGCCCTACTCATTGCCTGGAGTGTTGCTTTGCATACACAGACGTATGCAGGTACTCTACTCTATATAAACCCCTGTACTTTAGCTACAGAAAATCAACTTATCCAGTTCACCATTTCATGTCCAGTTCTCTCTAAAGCCTCAGTTGGCTTCGCATTTTTCATCCCCCCACATCTTCCTGGACCTTGTTCACCTGGAACACTGTCCCACTGCCACTGCTATTCATTCAGTCCAGTCCATCTTAATCTCTGCTTATTCTTTCTTTGTCCTCCAACACAGCTAGGTCATCCCAGACTTAGTTGTGCTCTTCTATCATCTATCCTCCAAGCTAAACCCCTCACACTCGAAGTGTGTGGTGCACTACCAAGGGTCAGGCCACCCAACTGAACAACTACTGTACCCAGTGCTTCTCAGCATAAGGACCACTGAGCAGTAGCATTGCTAGGTTTGTTGTTTTGTTGTGGTTTACAACTGATCAGCAATGAAGATCGACAATGAGAACTGGACACTGGCACATTTTCTTTGTTGTGCTTAGCTGAGGGGATATGTGAAGCTGGCCCCATGTCAATGAAATCTGATCCATTGTCGATCTTCATTGCTGGTTTGTTGAAACTTTCAACAAAAAATAACAAACCAAACAATGCTACTGGTCAGTGGTTCCTGTGCTCAGAAGGCTGATTCAGTAGTTGTTCAAGAGAGTGGTCTGACCCTGGCAGTACTCCAAACACTTCAAGTGGTTGAAGGTTTAGATGTGTGGGAGTTGGAATAGATGAGCTGCACATGGGGCAGCTGACAGGAATGAATAGGCTGGAATAGACAAAAGCAGAATGACAAGGTTCCAGGTGAACAATGTCAAGGAAGAATGGTGATGATGATGATGAAGACTGAAAAATGCGAAGCCTATCTGAGGCTTCAGAGGGGAATGGACATGGAATGTGAACTGAAGAAGTTGATTTTTCTGTAGCTAAAGTACAGGGGTTTATATAGAGTAGAATACCTGCGTACGTCTGTGTATGCAAAGCAATGCTCCAGGCAATGAGTAAGGCAATGAAGAGGGCAATGAAAGGGGGGAATGGAATGAATGTGCTGCACTTTAGAGGCTATTACTGAACAATTTCAAAAAATAGAACAAATCCTATGCAGAATGAGTCAGAGAATGAAAAGGCGATGATAAAGCAGGGCTGTGACCATTACAAACCATGACTCATGACCTGAGTCACCATGACCAATTGCTATGCAAGCATGACAAAGTGCTGTGTGGTGATGATGCAAGAGCTGTGATGCAGCAATGACACAGCATATGGGCAGTGGAGAATGGAATGAAATGATGATGCTATGATGGTGTGATGGTGTGATGATCCAAATGCTCTGGTGCAGAGATGCCATGTGGTTGTTGGTGCAGAATGTTGACATGCAGAGATCATGGGATATATACAGTCTGTAAGATGCTTCCCCAGCATGATAAAGGGATTGGTTATTGTTACAAGAACATCCTCTCGTCAGCCCCCTTACTCCCTTATTTCTGCTTATCTTTGCCTTTGCACATGCAGACACTTTACACCAAGCCACATTGTTTCATTTACTAGTCTTTGCGCACTTCCTGTTCTGAGTGATCATCTTGTCACCAGTCATCTATTCTTGGTATGGTTATCTCTGACTCACACATGACTCATGTACTATACTTAGCTCACCAATCCAGACACACTTATCCCTGACTCACCTGCCCTTCACCCTACAATCCGGATATGTCCCCTTTTGTATCTACCCTTTACCCATATGATTTGCACTCAGCTCGAATCCTGTTTCTGTTCCCTATAAGTAGTCGACCTACTTACAACTTGTAGTTCCCTAACTTGAATCTACTTAGTATTCAAATGTTCTCTTGAGCAGTACACTTAAGCAGTCTTCATCGTCTTTCTTAGTGACTGATCATCACTAAGTCTATAAAGTGTAGTGCTTCATCTACCAGAGGGGTAACCTCTGCTAGTATAGAGCAAATACCTAGTCTTTAAGGCTAGAACAGACTCCATGCCATAGACATCGCATTTCGCAATGCACACAAGGAGAGACCATCTAAGTTCATAACAGTCATCTGCATAGGGACTTGGTTGTTTGTAATCTCTGGTGAGCATGAGGATGGAATGGCATGGTGTCCACAGTGATCATGGAGGTGAGATGCAAGTGGATAATGGTTTGGATGGTTCAATGAATATAAGCTGCTAAAGAGGATTGGAAATGGTAGTGAGATGAGGACAGGATGAATAAAGATGTGGTCTTTGACATATTGGTGCAATTTGGCATGGTCTGGCTGATGCTGAGGTTGTCTGAGAGAGTAGTGTGTGAAGATGGGAGAGCATTGGAAGTGTGTGAATGGGGAAAGGTGAATCAACCTCATTGAATGCGGAATGCTGTAAAAATGCGGGATGCCATAATACTGTTGAAAATTGCTTGAAAATCGAAAAATTAAGGGAAAAGAAGGGAAACAAATGAAATGGTGTGTAAGGAATGTTATGGGAAATGAAGATATAAATAAATAAAAACCATGTTCTCGCTACCAAACATGTTTGGTGCATGATACACTATCATCCACTGTGTGATTTGAACCACATATATGCATTCCAATATTAGCCTAAGAGCCTGTACAGCAACAGATTATATGATGGATTATTTGTACAATTGTTCACGCAGATTATTCCCACAGTGTGAGCTCCAGTGTGACTCTGTGCTGAACCTCCTCACCGTCAGATATGGCTTGCTCACAAAAGCCAAAATCAACAGTGGCGAACCCTAGGAAAACAACATCCAGAAAATCTCATTCAACAGTGCAAGAAAATGCACCAGCTGAAATCCTGACAACCTGTCCAACTCGAGCCCATTGGACTGAAGATCACACCTTGAGCCTGATCAAGTTCCTGGCTTCACGTAGATTGGAAGCTGGTGATGGAATGAACTTCAAGATTGGAGTCTTTTAAGCTGCAGCTGCTCATTTCCTTGAGCCCCCTGAAGGAGTTTCGAAGGAAGGATGGGTATCACCTGTTGCAAGAGATTCTCATGCTTGCAAGAACAAGTGGGCTGCAGTAAGTATGTCTATTCTTTTCTTGATGCAACTCACACATTTTCAGATACGAAAAAAGCACAAGATCATTCTTGATATCAAGGCTCAGTCTGGCTTTTCTTGGGACAACAAGTTTGGTGCTGGTATTGACAGTACATCAGAGGCAGTATGGGCTGCATATGTCAAGGTGTGATTTTTTTCCGTGGTATACTATGTATCTCATTTTTGAGTCAAGAGGCACCCTGATGCTGCACCATTTCACAACAAGGGATGGCCACACTTTGACAAAGTCAATGCTCTTTTGTCCACTACTGCTTTGAAAGGAACTCACACATTTCATGCTGCGCTGGAGGAGTCCCGCAAGCAGTCACCTGACCTCAAATTTCTGAACTGAAGAGGGGCTTCTGCCAGTACAGCCTGAGCATGCCAAGAATTTGTCTCAAGATGATCAGGACATTCCAGATCAGAGTGGGGATGACGAAGATGTGATCCCTTGGGACAAAACTCCACCTTGTCAAAGTCACACTCCAGCTCCCCTTCTGAAGCGAAAATTTGACAGTATCTTTGCTTCTGCTTCCACCAGTTCAACTTTGGGTCCAGCATCGAAGAGGCATTGTGCGAGTGGTGCTGCAGCACTGTTTGCTATTGCTGACCAGTTTTTGGACTTCACTGATGCATTTTGCTCGAGTTCTCAAGCCCAGTCATCATCTCTTGCTCCATCACCAATTCGAAGGCAGCATGCCCAGAATGTCGAGACCCATCTCACTGGTGATGAAATGGCTGCTCTCATTGAAGCCTTCCAGACCAATGTCAGTGCTGCAGATGCATATATGGTAATGCAAGACAACAATGTTCGTCACTCGTTCATCAACCAAAAATCACACAGATCAATAGTCGATAATCTTTTTACTGCTATGAGAATATATTAGGTTGACCTCTACTGCCTTCTATGTGTTCGTTGATGTTCCCACAGGAATAATTGGTAGTCTCAGCCACATCATGTTTCCTATATCTTCTCTTTGTTCCTTTGCTACTTCTCGTTCTTCATAATTTGCTGGTCCCTCTGCTAGATCTCCCCTATCATTCTCCAACTCCGAGCCATCAATACTACCATCATTGAATTCACAGTATTTCATCCGGGTCATGAATTCAGGATAAGGTTGTGTACAGCACAGAGTACAGGAGGGATACGAGCTTGGAAGGTCATGCTATATTATGGTGGGTTTGTGAGTATCAGAAATCATCTCTTGAGTACACCAAAAATCTGTTCAACAACATTTTGTGCTTGTGCATGTTATAGATTGTACAATTCATATGAATTTTTTGGTCTAGCAAAAGATGTTGGTTTGTGGACAGATTCAAGGACTTAGAAAATACGAACCTCATGGCAGCTCGACCCCACTCTGCAAGATGGTAGCGAACATTTCGGTGAGGTACAAGCAGTGCAAACAGATCCATCAACCAAGCTTTGTTGAACAGCATGGCATCTGATACTGATCCATCCCAACCACTGAGAATATACTGGAATTGAAGATCGAAAGAACAACATGCAAGGCAGTTTTGACTAACTCCTCCTTTTCAGTTACGTGCAAGATGCCTCTCATCTGCAGAGGAGCAGCAGTTGATGTGAGTGCCATCAATTGCCCCAAGAGCTCCTGCAAAGTATGGAAAGAACTTGGGGTTCTTGCGAATTTCACATGGAATAGGAGAATCTTCTTTTGACAAAAACACATATCTCTTGTAGAAAGGTGAAGATGAGAGAGTGAGAAGAATTTGCTTGAAGTACCTGATTTTTCTGAGTCAAGCAGACAAGCATTAAAAAAACGTACTTTGTAATTGTGGTGTGCGAGTGTTGAAACCTCTCAGCAACATGTCGACTTTTGAGGCCTGTGACACAGGTATACAAAAAAATTGCTGTTTGTTCTTCGAGTGTCACAAATTTCAAGTCATCCCACCCAGAGTCCCGTAGTTCTTGAACAAGTGCAAGAAATACATGTTTCTGCATACCAAGTTCATTTTTGATCCTTTCTGGGTGTCCATTGAGAAGTTCCTGGACCCATGCGAAGCCAGACAATATAGAAGTATGATAGGGCTCTTTGTCAAGGTATGGAGTAATATAGGCTACAGCAATTGTAATAATTAGCTGTGCAATCATTGCTGCAACAGTTCGCAAGAGACGAAGCCTTTGCAGCAGGTCCTTTGGACAAGACATGGTATGATGTCAGCGCAGTTTTGCCCCTACATTAGGGTTTGGATGAGTGACATCCAAGTGACATCGGAAGGCGCTGAAAAGTCACTGCCAGGTTGTGTGGGAATAATCTGTACAAATATTCCAAAGCAATAATCTGCAAATAATCTGTTGCTGTACAGGCCCTAATACAAGCTGAATGGTCATTACTGTAGTCATTCTGTGCTGTAGAATACATAATGTGATGGTGTATAATGCAAGGTTGATGAGAGCTGATGATGCTGGAGTGACAGAGAGATATCAGACATCGAGGACACATCAAATTGATATTGACACATATTACTTATCTCATCACATGTTCTCAAAATTACACTTAGAAATGATCATTTCTTGATCAGTGTTCCTCAATGCACACTTATTATTAAAATAACTATCTAGATGTATTCTATAGCACTGATTATACTACACTTTCGGTACTCAACTAATGATTTGATGAAGAACTTAGGGCACTATTGAGAAACTCAGAACCTACATTTTGAAAGTTCGGGTGGCTGTATATTAAGGTTTGCAGGCTTAGTAATATTGAGCTCTATGTTCGGGATTCTCCTTTCGCACACCTCTTGGCACCCACCACTGCCATATTCGACCGCCGGGATTCCACCTGATCCGGGATGCGCGATCGAGATCACGTGACTTCTTGCGGAGCCGAGGCGTAAATTTCTCGACATAAGTTCACTTGACCTTCGACCCTTTACGCGAATAGGAAGGAGAATCACATTATCAAGGAAGGTTCGGTATACCCATGGCCAGAGTAGCTTATGTATGGCCGAGGCCCGAGTATTCATATGGCATGATTTTTTTCTTCCTACAATCCAGTGCCTCGCCAAGAATTCATCGCTATCATGTTAAGGAATCAAGGTCGCTGTCTGTGAGTGCGTCCTACTGCGCACGGGCTGGCACTTCGTAATCACTGAGTGACATAACGTCCCAACAGGCAGCATACATTTTGTGAGATTCTGCCAGCCGGCTGGTCGGCATGACCCTGCAAGTTATCGTCACTGCCCAGAAATGCCGTGAATGTTGCGTGTAATTGTAAGATAATCTCAGAGACATGGACAACTTGAGGGCCTTCCTGTGTCATATATATAGCAGATGTTTAACGTTTGCTCATGAAGATCGCCCTTTCCTTGTTATCTGAAATGGTTTCTTACTCCCCTCAACTTCTCGGTGAGTGAAAAGTAGCCACTATGTTGTGCTCTTCCGTTTAACAATCTATCATCTCTTGAAAAGTCACAGGGTCTGTATCGCATGGGATTGCCATACTCTGCACCATCTTCAGGCTTGTTTACAGAGGTTGGACGCGTCACTTGTGGTGGGAAGATGCATGGGCGGCATTTGCACTGATCTCAGACGGTGGGGGTTTCCTTGCCTGTTGCTTGGCCTTGCTCAGTAAACCAACCGCTGCACCCCCTAGTTGTTTGTCTGGTATGGATTTGGATCCACGCCTCGATACGTTGTGAGCACTTGACTTCGTGCTCCAATATTTACGTTACCTCACGTTCATATCAGTACCCGCCTGGATCTTCGGAATGGCTTTCACCTCGGTCGTGTGGTGCGTATCATAGTCCACCCAGTTACATTCTTACCTCACCAGTCCAGGGCTGCGCGCATGAGCATAATTTTCTCCATAATCCGAATCGCCGACCCCTCAGGTGACAAGGTCCACAAACGGATCACCCGCGTCATCGCAGTATCCTTCGTGTGTATGTGGGTCGCGCTGGTCACGTATAAGATCAACATATGCATTCACTACTCGTGCAAGATGAACCAGAATATGGCGCTCTCCCAACTGATCAGTCAGTATCCCATCCTGATTTCGGTACCTGCTATGGTGCTCAAGTTATCGGATTTCTGCAGCGGACGTCGTCGCGGATGCTTCCCTTATTCTAGCACCCCTGCAGTTCTGGAGAAATGTAAGGCTCTCGCGCAATAGCAAAATATTGATACTCTCCGCCTTCGGCTCATCGCTTCTAATCACCATGATCACAATCCCGCACTCCATAATGCTCTTCCAGTCCATCACAGAAACAACGCTCATAATCGCGCACGTCAAGGTAAGCACAGACACTTCCTCGTATCCCTCTGTACCATCTGACGGAAATTAGGCCGCCCTCAGTCTCGTCGTCTGCAATCTCCTGGTTATCGTCACCTTGGTATACCGTGTGCGCTGGAAGGAAACACTTGATCCCGACCTGACATTCGGATCTCCCGTGATCTTCTCGAGTGTCATCGCGGCACAAACCCCCGTCAACGCGATCTCTATGGTATCGCCCTCTGTGCAAGAGGAGATAAATAACGATGGGCGTGGACTAAGCAAACAAAAGATGGAAGACGCCGAAGAGCGCTCTAGCACTGAAGGATGGCAAGACACATTGGAGGATGGCGGGCAGTGATCGGAGTTGTGAAAGATGATGCGCAAGTACTATTTTCACATTACAACACAACAGGGATGTGTTATATGCTGTATTGGTTTTAAGCTTACCTATTTCTCATGCATTGCATGCAGCGCTCGTTCGCGAAAGCCACGCGAGACCACATACTTTTGTAACACCTGGGGGAATTACCATCGAAGAGTTAAGTGCATCGGAGTGCTATTTTGATCGCAGAATTTTCGATGGCTATGCATAACCAAGATATCTTATTAGCAGTACAAATACAGGGGAAACGACTACGAGATGTCGGACGGTATAAATTCGAGCTCAAGATCATCAGAAGTCAGATGCATACGAAGCTTGAATTCAAGTGCTATGAGGTTTGAAGGGTGGAATCGACTGTAAAGACTCTACCCTCGTCGCGAGTGTTCTTCAATTGCCGCAAGAGGGCTAACCAACCGCTCCTGCAACCTGTTTCGAAAGGTTACAAGTCCCAAGACAAGCAATGTAATTTCCCACTTCACCAACTCCATGCCATCCTCAAGCCTCCAGATGCGCATCGCGTCATCGTCAGACCCCGTTGCTATTCTCTTACCGTCTGGAAACATGGCAATGGAGGTGAATCACCCTTCATGACCTCACTTACCTGTCGCTCAATTGATGGTTTGCGGTCAAGGTACATTGCTGTTACATCTAACAATACCATGCAAAGACAACTCCAGGAACCTGAGGTATGGAATGATCCTGACACGACCTTACACCGAACGCATATCAAGACATCTCGTTCACTAGAACAAAAACATATACATCTAATTTAACAAGATGCAAATACAGCATGGACGGAGATCATCGTACACTATATCACAGCACATCGATCCAATGGTGCTGTACACTTCAGTCATTACAAAAGACTTTCGTCAGTGCACGAACGACCGCTCTGCGCCCCCATTGATATTTCCGGCAGACTCATGCAAGAACAGCACAAAGACGCCAGTGATGCCGTACACGACGACGCTCGTCCATACTGGGAACCCGCGGTTCAAGACGAGAAGTGCACCACCGAGTAGAGGGGCGATCATCCCGCCTCTGAGATCGATGTACATAAGTTGTATTTCGGTAATAGTGAGACGACGATACGTACATTCGTGATAGCGCGGACGCAATGCCGCATGCTGTGCCCCGGACCTTGGTCCCAAATATTTCTGGTGTCCAGCTAGAAAACGTCAGTGTCATGAGCCTATATCGGAAAACTACTGGGACATACCCATATAGCACAGCATACATAGTCTGTATGGACTCTGTGAGAACAAGGAAAACATGTCTTTGAGGAGAGACGCACCGTCGCGCTAAGACTGATCCCCACCGAACTCACGCGCACCAAAAGCGCACTTCTGACGAGCGCGAACACGATACAAAAGAACGCAGTAACGAACGTAGTCGCAGCCAGCGAGCCCCGCCGGCCAAGAGGACTTTCAACCATATAAGCTCCGAGCTACAGCCGAACTGTCAACATCAACACATTATGTAAACAGACCAAAAAGACGTACGATGGCACCAGGACATCCCCCCAAAGTAAATATTAAAACATCCCACAAGCTATCTTCTAGAGACTTCGTCGAGGTATTATCACTCGATCCAGTTTCGAGCAGCTTGGGGAGGTAGACATTAAACATCGTGTACGCTAGGCACTTCACATGAGCACCGTGCCTCGCATGATAAAGGAAAGACCCACCTAATGACATAAAGAACCACACGCCCCACACAAGTACCGTCGTCCGGAACCACTCGGGAGCCAAGACCATGCAGACACGGTCTAACCACGCAAGCAGTGGCCGGCGCACCCATCGAGGCAGTACGCTCCCAACACGCCTGTTTCATCTCAAAAGAAACGACGGATGACGTCCGTGGGTGTGTAGTGCCTTGACGTGGCCGTGGACGCGCTTCAGGGAATAGGTAAAGTGTCTTTGGAATCGGACTCCGAGTCTCGAGAGGAAGTGCGGGAGTGATGCCCGCGCGCAAGACTCTGTCCGCGCGGAGGCACCTCTCCGACGGGCGTTATGAACGAATGTCCATCTAATGCATTATGGGAGGCTTCGTCCATCGACTGGTAGACCCTTGTCCCACTCTGATCGCTTGAAGTACTACTGTTATCTGCGCCTGCATCGAACAGCGTCTCGTTATTTGTTCGAGGATCTTGGGAGCTGGAGTTGGGGAGGAACGGTACACGCTCCCCTGCAGGTGCGTGTGCTTCGGAGACGGGTAGAGGCCTGTCATCGACGTCTTCTAGCTCTAGTGGTAGCTCGGAGCCATTGAATCTAGAAATGAGCTGGAGACTTTCCAGTGCTTCTTGGTGACGGCCAGCGTGTACGAGGTACCGTGGGGACTCATGTAATCGGAAGAAGACCATACGTGCGAGGAACATCGAAAGTGTCTGTGATGATCAAGGTCGGAGGCAGTCATAAATCACTGGAGAAGGGGACATACGATGATACCAAGGGATACGAGCATAAATTTCCAGCCTGTGTTCTGGATAGCGACATCGCAGGGCTCGTTAGGGGGACATGAGCGGGAAGGAATGACTATTAACGCGACACCCGCGGATAGAACGGAGCCGAAGGAGAAAAAGACGGAAAGGGCTGTGACGAGATATTGTTTCCCATTAGGCATATGCTCGAGGAGAAGGGTGCCGTCAGTTGGCATCGAACCCTAAATCAAAGACGCCCAATAAGTAAAAGAGGTCGATAAAGACGGGAGATTAACGTACCCCAACTGCGCTACCAAGGAAGAACAGCAGGATACATAATGACCAAAACGACCATGCGAAAGATGAGAGGATGCCGAATAACGCAGTGAAAAAGAGTGTTGCGTTAAATGCAGCACTGCGCCCGAGGAGGTCGGAGCAGGTTCCCCAGCCCACGGCGCCGAACATCATGCCGGCGAACATGGACGATGAAAGAGTCCCGATGTAGTTGTCAGGAACTGGGTGAGGGTTATATGATAACCCACTGTGGTTAGGAAGGGAACGAACCTGCATAATGCTGTTGTACTCTAGGGAGAATGATTGCAACAGCCTGAATCCACATCTGAGGGATATGTCAGGGAAGCCGGGAGTGTCTCCGTGAGCTACTCACATTATCTGCCATCCATCCTGATGGAACATACCATAGTCAGTTATAGCTAACAAGAGTGTCGAATAGCAAGGAGTTGTAGGACGATGCTCACCGAATCCGCATAATGACAGCAGTGTCCATTGATAACTTCCTGCTCGATGTTAGTACCAGATCAGAAACGCGAGAACACGACGCACCCATCCCAATCCTATCAATAGTTTTGTCCAACGGCGTTCTTTTATCATACTCAGCATCCAAATCCACCTCGACGTCGTCCATACCCGTGTTCCGTATCCTCAAAGTAGGTCATCCTGTCCGCCCAGAAACCCGATGCGCGGTAGGTGACTGAAGCCATCTTTGGCTGCAGGGGTGCGACCGCTTATATATTTGGGAGTGACAGATTACGCAAGTAAGATACTGTAAGACGCCAGCAAGGCTACAGCCTGGCGGATTGCGTGTAAGATGCGTTGCTATGTTTGATAGCAGATTCTAGGCCCGAATTGACTGCACTGGATTCGGATGTGACTCGATGGAAGCCTGCTGGATGAGCAGAGACTCGCTGATAAGGACAAGGAAGGATGAAAGATCTAGAAGAGCGCACTTTGCACTTTTATTAATACTTACGCTGTGCCAAACAGGACTGCAGGTTCGAAACTTGATTTCATTTCAAACTGAAGCTTCTGACTGGTCACCGGTCACCCCGCAACCGACAGAGTTTCATTAAGACTGTAACCGATAACGTTTGAAAAGGCAGTCCGATTCCGTCTACACTGACACACTGGTTCGAGAAATGCACTAGCGCGCACTGTACGCCGGCAGTTCTTCCTGCTCTCCAACATCATCTCCAAGCTTCCTCACCTGTCTATCTACCCTCCATCTCCATTCATTTCCTTCCAACCACTTGAAAGACATACCGCCAAAATTTACCGAGACGTCACACTCCCCAGACACACCCACAGCAGCATACACATCAATCCCGCTACGGTTCTGCAGGTATATCCCGGTAAACGCATCCGGCAGGCGTTGACCGTCGATTGTAAAGAACATGGTACCTGTGTGGAAAGAATATCCGCAACCGATTATGTGGCCAACGACAGACGTAATGGGTGGAGAGCCTGGGAAGTAGGGACGTCCGCCCTCTGGGTCCTCAAAGAATTTGTGGAAGTCGTCGAGGTGAAGGCCTGCGCTCAATCGATTCCAGCCAGGGAGCCTCCACGAGGGGTACGGTCTGCAAGCAGTTCCTGACGGACAAAAAATGAGGTGGGGTGGAAGGAGCGAAAGCATGCATACCAATTGCGATGACGCCACCTTTCAATGGGTCTGTCATTTTGTTTACGGTGATCTCGAAGTACACTCCACCATCATTAAGAAATTGATATTGACCAGCGACAATTGGCAGGTTGCTGAGGAGACATGTGTCTGGGCAGCCAACCCTCGAGCGTATCTGCGAGAGTCCGCCCTTCCCATCTGAATTATGGACTATGGCGACAGGGGAGGGGTCGTGAGCTTGTATTCGCCATTCTGAGCACCCGTTGCTGTCGATGTCCGCAATGGTCCGAGAGGGTAGAATTTTCGACGATTCAACAGGATGTCTCTCACAGAACTCCAGGGCTTTCTCGTAACTTTCAGTTGAGGCTTCGTTCTGAAGACCGTATGTGGATGATTGTTCTACTGCAGGTGCCCATTGAGGGGGAGCACCTGGCGGCACAGGCTGGTAAGCATGGCGCTGACGGTGTTGTTTGAACCAGTCCATGCGGAGTTGTACCTTCACGGGTTGGAGTTGGACATACGTACAATAGGGGTGCTTCTGCGCCACTGCAACAACGTGACGGACTTTGAAAACGCCATCGTCTCACTGACATCGCCGCTCCTGCTAGTAGTAGGGTTACAGCAGGAGCGATGTCGAAATCAACCCGGATTACCACAGTATATCGAAGAATCTGGAGATATCTATCCTCGGAAACAGGGAGCATCAACCGAAACGAGAGGATCCACCCCTCTCCCACCGTGTTTGCCAGCACATGGCAGAGCCGCAGAGGCAAGGTGATCCCCTCCGGTGTCATACTTGTACTAGTTCCATTCGATTTCCGACTGAGGGTCAGTGATACTTGCCGTCGAAATAGCGGGTGTCCACAGCAACAGGCTCGTGATTTCAATTATGGTAGCTTTACTGTCCTTAACAGAGCGTTCTCTATATATCGAATGTAGCTCTAGATAAATAGCACTGCATACTAGTATCATGGGGGACAGACGTATCTACCTTAGCACGGGACAGTGCTGAATTCGGATCAAACGGAAATAAACCCAACGCTGCGCCAGTATCCCATCCATTTAGCTACATCCTTCGCTCCTAGTGGGCTTGAGACGATTGATCGCAGTGTCTGAGATTCTTGCAGCGTCTTAGCGCACGACAGCTCCGGCCCCAGGAAGCTCTCGGTGTTCGTAGTGAGATTCCTTCTGCGAAGGGTTACCCCGAAGAAGTCAAGCAGCCTCAGCGCAGCATTGTTCTGCGATGTTGTAGCCGTTTGTGATGACGCCCGTTTCTCCAAAGCAGCGAGCCATTGATTATACGGGACCAATGGAACATCCATGATGCGAGCAGCTTGCTGCATCAGAGTAGTCCACGAAACAGGACTTGGATGTGTCAAGTGATACACGCCGGGGGGTGAATTGAACATCTCCACCATCGATGCCGCCGCCGCATCGATCGGAAGCCAATTTACAGTCTACAAAGGTCAGTGATAGTCGAAAGGCAATCAAGAACACTCACATCAGGACGATTAGGCAAGGCGCCGAGGAGGAGGCCTGAACTGATCATGGATGGGATCCATTCCGTTGTTTTCCAGTGCCCATTACGTCCTCCGGTGAGCTGCCCCACACGAATAATCGTTGGCTTCAGTCGTGTGGCATCGGCGGCAGCAGCCAAGATGTGCTCTGCGACCCATTTACTTTCGATATATCCCGTGCCAATAGATATGCTAGGGTCATGTATAAGAGCCTCCTCTACGGCGGTCGACGAAGTCAGACCTGCCAAAATGTTAGGAAATTCGTGCATTCCAAATCACCCAAAGTACTTCACCATTCAATACGCCGAACGAGCTTGTGAAAAGTAGCTGAGGCGCAACTTTGCCAGGGCGAGGAAATGGCGAAGTCGACCAAGTTCCGCAGACCGTGAAGAGCGGGATCGAATGCAGCAAGGGGAATGGCAAACTCCACAGGCCAAGCTACAAGCGTTTCAGTATGAATGTGAAATAACCCAAGAAATTCCTCACCGACGTGCACGATGTGCGTGACGTTTCGAGCCATCTAAGACAAGATGAACCTCACTAATTTATGTAAGAAGGTCGGTGCTCACCTCGTTGAACATATCAGGCGACAGCCCAAAGTAGTCTTTATCCAGATTGCCTTCCAAATACACGGCCTTGTCTGTTTCCAGTCCCGTCAGGTCGAGGGACTGTGCCTGGAAAATCTCTTGGTGACGTTCCAACATGGTCGGCGTTCCGGGCTTGGTACGGTTGAGAAGAAATATGCGGCTGATGTGTTGTGCATGGAGCAAGCATTCCAGAATATGTGCGCCCACGACCCCTGTGGTACCTGTAATGAGAACGACGCAGTCCCGCGAGTTCAGAGAGGAAGGCAGCAGCGTTTTTGGGCTCTTGAATCCAGATGTGTACTTGGTGACCAAGGATCTCATCTCAGACACCTTTTGAAGCTCAGATGCGCTCCTCTGCTCCGCTTCAATGAGGGCGGCCGGCCGCTGATCCTCTAACCGGGCTTCTAGACTCCGAAGGGTCACGTTCGCAAGGAGCTGGGTTTGGCTGATGGCAAAGAAGCGGTTCAAGGCAAAGGATAGCCTCGCAGCAGATAAGGAATCCAAACCGTACACAGTCAGAGGAACATCGGGAGACAAGTCTTCGCGCGCAATGTCCAGGGTGGCACACAATATGTCAGCGATCGAAACGGTGTCTTTTGAGGTCGGCGCTCCTTGTTCCGCGACCATCCGCTCGGGTAATAAGTGACTATACATGTGTTCGCTCTCCAGCGTACCGCGTACCGCTTCCCAGTCGAATTCCGGAATATATAACCAGAAAGGGCCATCAGCAAGCTTTTGAATGCCTTCTTCGATGAACCGGACAATCCCTGAGGAAATGTGATATCAAACTCCGCATCATGATCAAAGCACAACTCACTCTGAGATGACATCCCCCAATCCGCTAAGCGTTTGAGCTTTGGCGCGTTCATTGTAGCGACGAACGAGTCTGTGACTGCGGGAGTCACGATGGAGAATGCGTTGGGCATGGCGCGCAGTCTGCCGTCCAACGCAGTGTTTGCTCTGAGGAATGTGAGGAGTCGATTTATGCGCACGACTCAAAAGACGTACGCAGCATAATTAGTTTGACCAGCATTCCCGAATAGCGCCGAAACAGAGGAGAACGCAATCAGGAAATCCAGCTTGCTTATATCAGTTGTGTTGCATAGCACCTCGAAGGCTCTGATCTTCCCATCAAATGGCGCATTGAAGTTCCCAGTGGATAGCCCCGAAAAGAGACCGTCCGCTAAAACCACAGAGAGCAACATGCATCCCCCGAGCGGACACTGGAGTCCTTGCACCAACGCTTTCATACCAGGCTCCCAGAGCGCATCGACTGCCTCGATGCGTAAATTCAAATCCGGTAGGCCGTCGAGATACGCAATGATGCGCTGAGATGCAGTGTCTCTCCTGCGCAGAATTCCAGCCCGCCCGGACCGCGAAGTCAGAACGATCTCCCGAGCCCCTTTCTAGTCGGCCGACTAAGCATGAGTACATGAATTCGGCAGAAAGGACCGTCCTGACCTTGTACATCCACTGGGCGATCTGAAGTCCAAGGCTGCCGACGCCTCCCACCAGTAGATAAGCCTTCTTGTCGCTGAAGAGACGTTTCTTCACAGGGACGGGATCGCCGGGCTTGGCGGTTATGATCTCGCTGAGGGTCCGCATAGGAATCTTGAGCTCGTTGCCGACTATGTTTGATCCAAGTCGAATGGCATGGCCAATCAACCACGGGTCGCAGGTGAGCAGCGACTGCAAGCCTTTCGTAGGATGCTTCCACGGGAACGTCCTCCCGTTGGCCGTCAAGAGGCGCGACAAGAGGTGAAGCGTTGCCTTGTCTCTGTATTCAGAGACGATCACACTGAAATGACCATTGGGAAGACGAGAGATTTCGGAGTCCGTCGCATGTTGCGCTAGAGTAACGACGCGAAAGCCTTGGAGAAGGTAGAGCTGAGCGATCAGCATGCTAGTCTGAGTGTCTGCATGCGTCACAAGAATCTCTCCACGGAACCTTCCTGGATTCTGAAAGTATGCATGACCAACAGCAAGGACTGCTATTGCAAGGGCGAGAACGGGAGGACCTTTCGATGCGTCAGCATCCGGAACCGTTGGCGTATCCATCAAGCTATCAAGTGGCGATACGATGATATTCCCGATAGGAGAAGCGGATATCCCCACGACGCTTTTGTGCGAGCTGCCCAGGGAGCCAACGAAAGACCATATCTGGTCGTCCGATCGACTGACCCTTTGCACATGCACGACGGCCGAATCACAATCCAAAGGGGGAATCGAGCAATGAACGACTGCCGACTTCTCGAGCTGCCATGGTTCGTGGAAATCGAAAGGAGAGACATTCTTCGGACCCTCGCAAGACGTTATTTTTGGGACATGTACCAATCCAGATGCGTCCACCACGAGCTCCGTCTCCACCTGGGGCATCTTCGACACAACTTCAACAGCCCGCCTTATGCTCTCATCGTCCCAGGCCGAGTCGAACACCATCACACGAATTGTCCAAGAAAGATATTCCTTCCGCAAGGCTCGCACGAACCCGACAGCCTCATCTCCGTCTGCACCAGCGAGTGCCGTAAAATAGATGGTGCGTGGAGCGGTAGCGTCGTGTGCAGACAGTATCGGCTGAAGTTCCATCCCTTTTCCGTGCACGTAAGCGATGACGTCGAGCGGAGCTAACAATGACGGTCCAGCATCTGTGCCCGCTAGGTTTAGCGAACTATCCTTTGTTTGGTCATCTGCTGGTAATTCTTCCTGGGTGGTGTGATGACACGAAGACAGGTCAATTGGGATGGGCTCATACACCAAGTCGAAGTGAGATCTCGGTTCGTATAGAGCGGACTCTCCATGGAGGGTAACCTCGAACGACTCCATCGTGCAGAGACGATTTCCGTCTTCATCCAGGAGGGCGACATCATATGTCAGAGATTCTTCTTTGGCATCAGTCGCCGATATAATTATCAATAATGAGCAAACTCACGGGGCGTCCACTGGCGAAACACAATATAAGCATAGATAGACCGCGGGAACGGGGACGTGATGAGTGCTTCATGGATCATCAGATTGTGCAGATGAGAAGGAAGATAATACAAGGATTTGTCTGCGAGACCGGTGAACATCGGATGGACCAGAGCATGTATTGCGGAGTCGAAGATGACCGGGTGGATCTTGAACTTCTCCAGTCTATCATTTTGTCGCATGAGCATCTCGTCAAACAAAACGAACGATCCTACCCCGAAAGGTCTCCGACATCCCCACGGATCTGTATCAAAGCTTCGTCGTCCCCTCCGTCAGTTCCCCGGTAGCAATCTAACATCCTTCGATAATCTGGTCCATATTGAGCGAAGTGCTCGAACCCATCGTAAAAACCTGTGACAGTGGGGTGAGCGACGAAGCCTGACAGCGGTTCGTGACGGACCTTCGACGCTGACTTGCGTGCAGCGTCCCTTGATCGCCTTGAATGTCCACTGCCGGTAAGACCGAACATTGAGAATCAAGAGATAGGTAGCCCTCAGCATGCAGACGATCATACTAACCGTCGGTAAGTCATAGAGGGAAGAACGAAATGCCTGTTTCACGTACTTGTGGCGATGCACCGGATGATTGTGATGGATTGACTAGAGCAGAGCGCACAGACCAACGAGGTCCTTCAGTGCTGACCTCAACTGGCACCGGTTGATCTCCAGATAAAGATAGCATGAATAAGAAGTTAATGTCCCATAATTGTCTTGCGCCAAATTCCAATGCCTGCACAATACGGGTTGAGCTTTATTACCCTCGGGTTTCGCGAGTGAGTTCTTACCATCTCGAGAAAGCCTGTGGCAGGCATGATGGGCTCGCCTTGAATCACGTGTTGAGCCAGGTAAGGGTGCGTCTGGGAGTTGATACGAAGCTGAGAGTAGTTCAACGGCCCGTTACGAGGCTGACGAATTTTCTTGATCGAAGAAGAAGTTGGGTACAAGAATACTTTCTTGCGAGAAAATGGGTAGGCGGGTAGTTTGGGGACATCTGCCGCGGTGCATCCATTGAGAACATTGAAATCGATGGAGCTATGTCCAGCGACCGCCAGCTTGCCCAAAGCGTCAAGAAAAGAAACCATTTCTCCTTGATTGGCCTTGGGTCTGCGCAGAGGACAGACCACAGTGGCTGTCTCGCCGCCGAGAGTGACTAGATAACTAGCGAGAGCTGGGTGAGGTCCTATTTCCAAAAAGTTCGGAGAACCGATTTCTTGAATCGTACGCTGGATTGCTCCCGTGAATTGCACTGGGCCACGTGTAGTGGACCAATAATATTCTGCGCTGAATCGGTCGTGTTTCAGCATACCGGATTCGGTGGAATATGTTGGGATCTGAGGCGGCTGTGAGGGATAGCGATCGAATATGTCCGTTACCAGCCGCAGAAACTCATCACGACAGGCGTCCATTAGTCTGGAATGCACAGGGATGGCGGTATTTAATCGCTTCGCCAAGAATCCTGCAGCCTTTGCGCGTTGGACTGCGAGGTCGATGTCGGCGGATGATCCCGATAGAGTGATGGCGTCAGGAGTATTATAGCACGCAACATCCAAATCGGCCTTCCCCTGTTCGGTGCATATATGCGAGATAATTTTCTGAGCCTGTTCAGGGGAGCATGCAACTGCCGCCATTGCGCCTTCGACGATTGACATAGCCCGTCCACGCGCAATTGCGAGCTCCACGGCCATGGCTTTGGAACCTGCTCCAGATGCGTATAACAAAGCGGTCTCTCCTGCAGAGTGACCCACGATCGCAGCAGGCTTCATCCCAAGACTCGCAAGAGCGTCGAAAGTGGCTATTTGAAGCATGGTCAGAGCAGGAAGAGTCAACGAAATAGGCCAGACATCCCCGAGTGCTTCTGAACAAGGAACTTGTTGAGCGAAAAGACCAGTCCGTGCGATGAGTGAGAATCCAGTTGTATGTTTGTGCACTTCATCCATTTCGAGTATGCTCCTATTGAAGACAGTGCAGGAGCTGAAGAACTCCCTGCCCACTGACGAAAATCAGCATCAAGTTATGTAATTCGTGGGAGGTCTCACTTTCAAAGTGCTGGGGACCTTGTCCTGAAAATACAAACACGAGTGGAGGAGAGCGAGGGACGAGAACCGGCTCAGAAAAACGAGGGGGAGAATTTGACGAAGCAACCGCATAAGAACGCCAAGGCGTAGACCTGGATCGACGTCCCAAGGTCGCTGCTACAGAAGGTAATGTTTCCCCGTCTATGGCTCGTATGGATTCTCCTATGGCTACTGTAGAACGCGGAGAAAGGCCGCCCGCCACCAAAAGGCAAGGTGCACGAATGACATCCGACTGCCAGAATGGGATTACAGGATTGGTTGTGGGAGGACCCTCGACAACACAGTGACCATTGGCACCACCGATTCCAGAACTCGCTAACGAGACCAACGAGCGTCCAGTAAGAGATTGACAGGGCAACGAGGTTGGCGATGAGACGACGCGAAGATGGAAGTCCTCCCAATGAATGGCCGGGTTAGGGTTGAGAAAATTGACATTGGGAGGGATGGTTCCTGATTGAAACATGGAGCAAATCTTACACAGCGACGCAAGAAACGCTGTAATCTCGAGGTGACTGGGTGGAAGGAGAATGAGACTACGCTTATTACTGTAATTCCAAACGACATACCCAATGTTTCCTTTCACACTACCTACAAGAAGCTCGCTGTTGTCATGTTTCATGAAGCTCTCTCCAACCCAGTTCGCTTCCGTTGGATCGCCACTTGCGGTCCCTAGAGTCAAACACATTTAACAAAATCAACCTCATATGAAGATCAACGAACTTGCCTGTGGCATGGAGCTCGACGAAATCGACTTCGTGTGGCTGACGGCCTGCTTGCTTGAATGCTCTTAGCATTGCTTCCTTTTGAGCATAGGCCACAGGGGAGTTTGCAGGAGCCAGTGAACCGGACGAATTGATGCCGGTCCCTAGAACCTGTAAAAAATGAGAACGATCATATATATCCGATCTGGAGTCGGCGCACTGTAGCATAGATATGATCGTGATCAAGGAGAGCCCTGTCGAGCGGTTTTAAGACAACGACAACAGCCCCCTCTCCCCGAGAAAATCTTGAAATGACTCTTAATTAGTGAGTCATACAGACTCCAAAGTCGCCTTACCCGTTAGCAGAGGCGTCGAAGGGTTTGCATTTACCATCCGGTGCAAGAATCCCAGCTTGGACTGTACGCCAGCCAATCCACAAACCTAGTAAATTCAAGCGTTTCAACCTTTAGTGGTCAGAAACGCAGCTCATATAATCTTGCCTGTGATTCAACTGACAACCACCCACGAGAGCCTGCTTCGCACTCCCCGTTGCGTATGGCCTGAATAGCCAGATGGAAGGCCGAGAGACTGGAGCTGCAAGCAGTATCGGTGGGGATGGAAGGTCCGCGTAGGTCCAGGTGGTATGACACACGATTGGCAATCATTGCAGGGGGATACGCCAATGAACCGCGGGCTTCGGTTTCATCCTGAGATGCCAGGAGTGAGCCAGCGAGACATAAGACAAGTATCACCAACCTCGCCGGAAATCATCCAGGCGTCATGGGCGACGCTCGCCATGTAAGTACCGATATTCTTTCCTCGATAATCAATTCCGGAGTCCAACAAGGCCAGGAACGACAGCTCGATGAGCTTTCGCGTTCCAATCGTCATCATCCTGGTGTCTTTGCTGCTGATTCCAAATTCGATAGGATCAAATAAATCTAAATCTTTCAAGAATGCGCCCTGTGTGGCAGCCACTTCACCGATATTCACTCCCTTAAGACTGAGCACGCCGTCAACAATTGACGAGTGGCATGTTTTGAGTGAGACAGACGCACGCATCTATGTTGAATCTATCGTCCGGGATTTTCTCGTAGGCTTGGTGCTCGTTCATGAGAAAGTCGAAGAACGATTGATAGTCAAGGTTGCTTGCTCCATGAGGACCACTGGGGAGCTCTGCAGAAATGCCGACCTGTATGAATAAAACATATCAGCCTAGTACCCAAATAGTCGGATATGAGCTTACCAGTGCAACAGGGCAGTATTCGTGTGAAGAGACCATGATGTTCGATGTGGAGATGGGTCATATTGAACTACGAGACAGACCCTTTTGAACCTACTCCGGTCACTTGGGGGCCCGGCGGTCCTGCGTCCTTGGTAACTCTAGTAACTCTCATTTCGCAATTCTAGACAGGAGTTCGACTCGGGGGCTCTCGGGGGACTCTCAAGTGACCCACAATTCTGGGACAGGGAGTATGACAAGTAAGGGAGTATTCGTGGCAATTTCGCATGTATTAGGTGACGTTAGGTTCGCGTCGTGAGCAGTTCTTGAGGCGGATCATAAACTCGGACAATCTATGTCAGCTTGGCGCCAGCAATACACTTGAAGTTGGTAAACCTCATGGAGAAATCGTCAAGATCCAGCAAACAACCTTTTGGCAATTGGTGCCAACGGCCCGAAAAGGCACGTGCAGTCGCGGCGCTGCGCTGAGCCACGGTAGTCACCGCAGGGCAAGGCCTGTGTAACAGAAATTAAATGCTACAAAAATGTAATACAATGAGCAGTTAAATTTGAAGGGGAAAGGACTCAAGACTTATCGAAAGGTTAAATCATCAATGCATCACTAGCTAGTCACTTCAGGCAATTTGCCACTCCAACATCTGAACATGACGGAGTTTGAAAATAACATCATCTCAACGCTACTGTAAGTAGGTCAGCTGCCGCGCCTCATAACCGTTACACCAAAAGGTAGAATACTGAAGACTTAGTCTTCAGTACCAGCGACAGTATATGTACTGATTATGGGAACTCAAGTAAGCCGGTGTGCTTACAGCTATCAATAAGGTTAGGCACATGCGCTATTTCGCAGGCTCGATTCTCTACCACCATCTAACAGGTGCCTTTATAACTGTCTTTTAGATGACTTCAAGCCGCTCGAGCATCATTTGGCCATGGACGAGTGGAGACGTGACAGTATGCCGGTAGTGATACGATTGCCGGTCTGTTCTTTATCTCGTTCAAGTGACAAAACTCATTGACACGTATATCTATCAACTACTTATCAGATCCACAGTCTATGGGCGTTTTAACCTCTCCTTTGCGACACTTCACGCGCTGATATATGCTGTCGTGTGACTCGTGTCGGTCGTGACGACACGACTTAAGCTCACCCGGTCTTCGATCCAGGTTTATGAGTTGTATCATACGGTAATTCATACCTCAGCTAACAATCGAGGCACTGATGGATGTCAACCAGAACACCATTATAACTGCAGTAAATCTGAGCAACCTGCCGACAACGCAGTGTGAATAACCTGTATAACAAACATGTGTCAATTTTCATACTCCATAGTCTTGCAGCCTCTGCGGAGCGCAGCGATGCTGAGGTCATGCCATTTTGATACCCACAATGTGCCCTCGAACGTGAGTGCCTGGGCTTTGGCTTTCATATACTCTGTTGGTAATATCCAACAGGGTACAATCAATGCATGCACATGCAATACGTGAGCATACGAGTTTCCACCGTGGAAGTGGTTTGCACCTCGAACCCCTGCCACCATCTTACATGACTGCTTTCAGATAACGCGAAGTGAATTCTGATATGGTTGGCGGGATGTTGATTTCGCTACAGTCAGTTCCTTCTTTCCTTCAAGTGGCAATACGTACTCATCCATCACCCATATACTTAAGTCTTAGGCACCGCTCGGCAACGGGGTGCGGTTCGTTTTCGCTGGCCGAGTTCGATTGATGTGTGGCTAAATTAGGCCAGCGAAATCGGTCAAACCAGGCAACAGGTTTGTTTTTCATTGTCCTGAGTGCATAGTGTCGTGGTAGTACTATTAAACTTTTTTGTCGAACACACGCTCGTTAGGTCAAATTTGATGTTTTGATGGGAACGTCTGCTTGGTTCGATCAGACACGGTTTTGGTGTGCAACCAGCAGAAAACGAACCGCACTCGGTTGCTTTCATCAGCTGTAGATCAGATCTGCAGATAAGCCAATGACTACGTGTTTGATCTCAGTTAACTTGGGGCTGATCCACCTGTATCCCAGTACCTCCCCCGATGATGCCATATGTAGATGTGCGGGGTGCACCTACCAATAGTACCAACGGCATAAAGATAAGCATTTTTCTGTAATGTGTGTCCGATATGTTCTCAAAACGACCTCTAACTAAATTTTCCGAATCAGCTCTACGAGTTTCTCAATACCTCATTCGACGATTGAGACGCTGATGATGAGAGGCGTAATTTCATGAGCGATCAGTAGCGCACCCGATGTCCTGGAAGATCTACATTGCTATCTTCACAATTTTTCGTCAATCTGCTTGCACCACTCCTTTCGTTTGCCTTCGCGATGTTTCCAGGTTCAGAACTTCCGTGAGGAAAACGAGAAATTTGTTTCCCCGGTGAGCGGAGATGTCTTATCTATTTGCTTTATCCTTCACTCTATCATTGCGTGGTTTGAGGGGAGCTTCAAGTCTCAGAAGTTGCCCAACAGTGTGTATGAGATGGACCGGTGCGTGGTTCTGGCACCCGTGCAAGGTGATCCCATCTGGTGTGACGGGTATGTTCCGTGCGTCCAATCTTCTTCGTCTGGTAACCTTGGTGTTGCTACCGACGAAGACATCTGAATATCAGACGTGGATTGAAGGGAGTGTCTTTCTCAATTCGAGATGGGGCACAGTTCCTCTCGACAGGTAGTTCTAAGGATCCTGTCATCTGCTTATAGGACGCCCCCCACCCGGAAAGAGGCTAGTGATGCCTGGACTTGTCATGACAAGAACATCTCTCATATCACCTTGAACCCAGCCAGCACACTTCTTGACCATCTAGAGACTGTACCGTTCGCTTGTGGTTGCTCCACACAGGTACAGAAATTGGGATATTTGAGCTCAAGTTGGATGAGGTGCTCTACATTGCGATCTTGTTACTGAACGCTTCATACTTAGTGGTGACCCTGACGGGAAAATATCAGCAATGGGAAATCCCGGAGGACGCGTGCCCACTCCAGGCTAGTGATTCTTCACGAAAGGAGCTTGTTCTATACCACACCCAAGGATAAGAAGCCGGACCCACCAGTGCAAGTCTATGACGACGAACTTGAGGACGCCGACGAACAGAAGGAGGAAGGTGTTTCTAGTCGAGTCGCCGTGCCTCCTCCCAGGTATAACACACTTAATAATTCATTAAATCGATTCACTGATGCACAGTTCGATCGGCAAGAGGAGATTGAATTGAGATCAATAACTAGCCAGCCTCAGCCGGAGACAAGATGCATCTTGCACTGCAGCCACCGAAGAACCCTCAACGTCGCGATTATAAAATTTTCTATGTCTTGACTGCTTTATTTCTAATCGCGGGCTCAGCGTCGCTTGCCTCCCTCCTCTTTGGGCTTCAATTTTAAAGTTTACTCTGATTCTTCATTCCGTTTCATAGATATTATATCCATTACTTGTACTCATATATAGCTGTTCTCAGACCATGATGACAATATGACCTTCCATGTAATTGACAAGATCAACAATTCCATTCGTGCATGCTCCTATTCCGAGATTATTAGTTCCTTACTGGCTCACGTTGAAGAAATGATCATTACGCAGGATATCGACGAGCTCCACCAAGCTACAATGTAATTGACCAGTAACAGATGCGATACACAACCAGCGTTCCGCAGTCACGCGGGAGATGAGTCTAGAGGAACAGGAACGAGGGGAAATACATGTGGGTAACGGGGAGTAGGATGGCATTTTCCTTCTGGTGGCGAAGACCACATATGAATCGAAATGAACAACAATTTGGAGCAATTAATGAATGAGCGCCGGTTGACATTTGAAGGTTACGCAGTGTCCGCTGTGAGTATATGTTATTCACCGCGCGATTTGAATCCATCATGAAGATAGCGGGCGTTATGATTTGCGATCCCAGCCGAATTTACAAATGGACGGTAGGCGCCGCACCATGCCTGCGAGCCATATAAAATTCGCCCAGCTTCAGAGACTTGCAGACGACCTGGTGAGTCCGTGAGACCTGAGTCACTGCGATGATTGCTCACGAACCACATAAGAACCAGGCTGATACAACAGATGCCTTACCGTCATTGAGTCGTGGTTTCTGAATCCTCTACAAAGCAGACCGTCGAGGAAGCTTCGCCGCCAGCACACTCCAGCATAACACAAAGACGGATTAAATTGAGGGCCGTCATGACTCATGAAGATGTTATTGGCGACTTCGTCTTCTTGTAGGATAGTATCCACATTGTAAGCGGTTTAGTAAGGGCAGCGGTGGAAGCATACGGGAAAATATTGGCACTGTCACTGGACGGCAGGGCGATTGCGTGCGGGAGGGACGACGGAAGCATTCAACAATGAACCACAGACTATGGTTCGGACGGATCGGAACCGCGAACTCCCGAATAGGAAAATCCTTTGGAGAACAGACCAAAACAACGCCTCCCGCTTTGCCTTGAGCAGTGAGTACTGGTGCGTGGTACTAATTGCTGTTGGCTCCAATCGGCTCTAGTGCCCCGGAAATATGGCACAGCTTGCTGCTCAGGCAATTTTAACATGAAATACAAGTGTCGCGTTCTGCGTGTAGCTTCATCATGTCTTCTGGCACAGACGGTCGTGATCATATCAAAGACGTGTCGCGGTGACATGGATCTTGATATCCGACTGGCTCAAGCCAATATGTGAGTATCAATGTCTTCCTTAAAAAAGTTATTGCCGTTGGCCTCTAGTACACCTTATGCTGCCCTCATCTCGCATGAGGATATTACGAGCTGCATGCCGCCAGTTAGCTCATATCTTCATATAAAAGATAATGACATACAGATAATATCACGGTGGAAGTTCCAACTAAAAAGTATTGTGGTGCTTTCAGTTGCTAGATAATGTTGTGCCCTCCTATCATCGCCCAAAAGGTAAGAACTTCATTGGGTCTAGCAACACGATGGGCAGCGAAGGTAAGTGTTTTTGCGCGTTTTCAATAATAAAAATGTGACTGACCCCGCAAATTCTTCAGGTCTCTGTGATGCTATGCGCCTTCGTATCTGGCATTTCTCTACCTAGCAAGTTTCAGCTACCACGTATCAGCTGTCCGCTCCTGTTCGAAATTGCTTGCCGCTGCCGAAGCGCATCGTACCTGTGGGTTAAGTGTGCCAGGCTACTATACTCGATGAGAACGATAATACTGTTGTCCCGATTCTTGGGGCTCTCGCGGAAAAATAGACCAACGCAAAATAAAGGACCTTTTTGAAGGCGTACGTCTCTGGATATTTCAACGGAGGAAACGCACCTGTGGCGTCCGTGTGGAACTCACTGCTTTGATGTCCCATATGTGAAAAATGCGTAAGAACACAGACATGCCATAGCACGGCGCTCGTGCTTTGTAGACCTACAAGTTGTGCCTTCTTCACTAGTGGATGTGACATTAAATGTGCTTACAACTAAGTTTGAAAGCCAGTTCACTTCTCACATCGTCTTTTTTTTATTTTTCCATTCCCTTCTGTCATCTTTTTCAACCCACATCACTGTTAAATTCATGAACATGTCTCGGTAAGTCCATTCACCTGTCGACTCGGTCTCTTCATGTGCTAACAATACCTTCCACATTTCGTCATTCATATTATAGTGGTCAAGTAACTGTGGATTCGCCAAATGGGTCAGTGTTCAATCTTGAGTTGGGTGATGCAGGTCAACTCATAATTTTCTTAGCGAGTCTGACTCCCAAGTCTTTCTGTCCCATCCGTACTATGGGGTCCTGCAACACCATATGTTTGAACAGGCCGAACCCCCGTTCCTTCCACCCCCCTCGCCACATCACTCCCACTTATACCGAAGTGGCTCTCAGGATCCTCTGGCGACGTTCCATCCGTATGGATCGTCATCATATTTTACGCCTGGGCATGGTATCTTTACTCCAAGCTCGCCACCTACCTTTTCCCCGCAAGCCACCTCTAGCATAGTACCGGCCCATACTACACAAAATTTTCACGTGTTCCCAGAGTCTCTATCCATGCATGAATTGTATGTGCTTCCGCCTTATCCAAAATATTAACCCAGACTCACCGTCTTTGGCTGACTCCACAGCTCGGATGCACGCGATGAGCCAGATTTTTACACGCCACATCATCAGTACTCTGCCATGTTCGTCGGTGACGAAAATATGCCATCTATGCCATCAGGACCTGTCGCCACTCAGGCGGCTGGAAACATGTAAGTCGATCTAATTAACCTGCATGCACCAAGCAGCTCATGTCCAACCACAGGCCACCGTATTATACCGCTTACATGCCGGAGCAAGGGTACGTGACACCTCAAACCAAGTGCCCACTGTAGCTAATGTATTTCTCTAGCACTTTATCACTCCCGCTCGAAAATCACCCTGATGCTTTGGTAGCCGAGCAGCCCAACGCGCCTTACCCCACCACATCGTTGGACCAAGGGCAAAATGATAACTTGCAGACGGGTGCTTTCGGTATATATCCTGATCCCATGGAGTTCCTCGATTCGACGCATGGAGTTCCCGGGTGGGTTCACCTGGACTTCGCAGACTCTGACAGAACTCAGCATCCGAGCGGGGACACCAATTTGGAGCCGGTTCCCTCTGCTCCTCATGACACGGCGCCGCCTCCAAAGCGCAAAGCTCTAAAGCGCAAAGCTCCAAAGCGCAAAGCTCCCAAGGCAGTCAAAGTCGTCGGTGGTAGTTCTAGTGTGCGCAAGCGCAGACGTGGGGGGAGTGGATCCCAAGGGATGTTTGGAGAATATGCCTTAGCTGATGCAAGTGCAACCGTCATGGCTGAGCCCCCCACCGACCACCTTCCCGTATGCATCAGCGGCCGCAGGACCCATGATGCTGAGGGTAATGCCCTTCGAACCAGAAAATATGGTGGGATGGAGATTGACGATTCCTTCCGTGGTCAGTCTGCCACTCTTCCGAAGGACCTCTGTGCAGGGTTGACGTGCGTACGGGCATGCGAATGGACCGAACAGCCTTGCGGGCTGTATGTGGAGATGAGCAGAAGGCACGTAAAAGACCATCTGTTGCATTGGCATGGTGTCTATGACAGTTCGATAACTCCCTGCAAGTTTGAGGGTTGCCCTTATCCATGGCCCATAGACAATGTAAGCCGCCACATTACAACGAGTCACTGGTCTGTGACCTCTGCATGCCACTATTGTGGTGAGATCTTCTCGAGGAGCGATGCTGTGACGCGGCATCAGAGAAAGTGCGAATCCGTCAGGTCTGCAGCAGAGAGTGCAGGTGGTCCATTTGCACATCACCCCCCGAAGACAATCTGCCACGGATACATTGTTCCTGCCAGTAACGCCGAGTAACGACTATGTACGGCCCCCTTGCCTTGTATGTATGCCACCCCGCCTTTAAAATGCTCTCTCGGATCCAATTCATGCACTTTTGAAGCCACTCCGTTCTACCAACTAGCTTTCTTGATCTCATTCTGTTTTTTTGGGATAAATCACTGCCTAAAATCGGTATTACTTCGCCTTAAATATCATGGCTCATGCTTAATGTATTTTCTTCTCTACGTTATCACTTGGTGTCTCTTTGGATTTTCTAGCTGTTGCACCGAAGTTAGATGTATTTATTATATCTCACCATGTCGCTCGGAGCTTTCTATCATACTAGTAGTTGTTATGCGTGTTAAATGAATATTCTTGTATCCTGTTTATGTCTTCCGTGACGCTGTCCGTCCGCCTGGGCGGCGGGTGACGACGCGTGTTATCAATATTCTCTTGTAATCCGCAGGTTACACCATATACAACAAACTCGTAAGAATATTCATCCTTCGAGATCACTCCCGAAATCCGGCAATTCTTCAAGCTTCAGTCCTCCGCTGCCCTTTGCCAACTGGGTGTACAACTCATCGCGAGTCTTTACATTGACCATCCTTCCTGGCTCGCCGTGTTTCATACGTAGTAGTTCCTGCCCGAGAAAAAAACGTAGCGCGAGCTGTTGATCTCGGCGAGCTCAAGGGTCGCTGTCAAACCAGTAGAATAACGGAGCATATTTTCCACAACGTCAGGATTTACGAGTTTGCCATCTCGTTAGGACAGAGGTGCTCTTGGATGAGTCGGCATCCTACGACGGGTAATGAGCATGTTGCCGAGATAGGTGCATTTATCGCCTTACCCGAGAAAGATCTGCAACAACCTGGCAGGCAGGAGCCTACTACCAGCAACGGGACATGGAAATGAAGGGGAAACATACAGTGGAGCTCATTGTGTTGAAAACGGTAAGAACTCCAGTGCGACCTTTATAGAATTTGTTAGGCTGAAAATGATGATTGAGCAATGAGGTAGGGGTCGGTGTTGTCACAACAATCAATATTAATCGAGAGTGTTTTCGTCAGATTCGGAAGTTGATTGGATTAGTCAGCTTGATCGTCACAGTTGCGTTTAGTATTTACTCTTCGTCGAGAGCAACGTTACTGCAGTGATTAGACTGTGTTGGGCACGCGCACAACTTGTCAAATAAACGAGTCTGGGATGGGCGCCCGGCGCCGGTAATACGATAATTGTAGGGAATGTAAAATGGGACTAGGAACCTCTAGGAACTCGAACTTGAAGCTGGCATGTCAGGTAACCTTTAGAACGCTTTCACTGCCACGTCACCTAACTTGTCGCCTAAGGCTAGTGACCCCGTCAAGGCACGTCACAGGCGCGACAAGACTACCTCAAAATGGCTACGTCCTTTCCTACTTAACGGCACTTGCGCAGGCCTGTTATTGCTCACACGAGCCGACGAGCCAAATTCCCGCATGCCCTAGTATAAGAATGAGGCTCTGCATATCATGACACCAATCTCCCCAGTTCACATTGCAAAGTGTGGCTTCTTAAACTTGTATCGCTATCTCTTTCTTCACTCACCGTAATTGCCAGGATGCCACTTCATCAACTGTTTCACCGAGAGATGCCGGCTACTTTCGACTTGAATCGAACAGAAGTATGTATAGTTCTCGCTATTTAGTGGCTTTTGACCCTCGTACCTTTACAGATAGTAGATTTGCTCAACGACAATCAATACCAGGCTTGACCATTACAAGGACATCAATAATACCCCGACACGCGAGAGCTTTCCTAGGGTTGTTGCGACAATCCACACAGTAAGTGCGGCAGCCTCTTTCCGCTCCATGCTCACGCCAATCTAGGGAGAGGAACAGTATCTTTCCAGACGGAAATGCACTGACGGTCAGCTACCAAGACACCGACTTTGAATTTGAATTTGAACTTGAAATTATTTGACCCTGTCGGCTGGATCTATTCTGTAACCGGACAGACACCCGAAATACCACCGCAGCTAATTACTATTATCCTTTGGTAATTACTTACTGCCAGTGGTGTCGGACACTGCGGCAAGATCGAGAAGGAGCCGTGGATTGTGCAGATCACTTGGTTCACTCGAGATAATACTAGACGAGTTTGCTTTCAAGTTGGAGGTTATCTGGATAGGCCCAAGAAACCCCGTAAAGATGTAGCGCAAGAACAGAATTGAGATGCTTCTCTGGGACGGATTGGTCGAAGAAGAGGAAAGGCGAAAGCATTATATGGATGATGGTGAGTAGCTCACCGGGTATTGCGCGGAGACATTTCCGACGTCGTTCATCAAGTCGTAAGTCATTCTATTTGGCAGATAACCCATCATTGCAACTGATCTGCTTGCGAAGGCTCAAGGACAAAGTGACGCTGGGGGTGTCAGAGGTGTTGCTGTCAGACCATTCGAGGCTCTCGATGATAAGTGACGGATAAGTTTGCTGTTCCTGATACAGAGATGCTGCACAAGGAGTTGCTCAAGGACCCGTGAAAAAATCGTCAAGTCGGCATTCCACGCTTGGGCACGGACATCAACTTGAACAATTTTAGCAAAAATCATCTTTAATTGTCAGTACTGTATTGACACCCTGGACTTGGAACAAAGAGTGTGTCTTGCGCAATTCAAGGGCCACGCCGACTTCAAAGGTGCATAGAACACATCGCTCGCATGGACTGCTGATGGTGTCCATGTTCTCTCAGCAGGTACTGAAACTGATCCTGTCATCGCTCTTGGGGCATCTTGTGGCACCTGGAGACAGGCTGGTGATTCCTGGACCGGCCGCGACGAAAATGAGTACGCATATTGAACCCAGCGGGCACCCTTCTCGCATCGGAGACTAAAGGGAAGCAAATGGAGCTTCGATCGAAACAACAGACTTCAAAAGTCGTCGATATCGCTTCTAGACAAGCGACATATGTGTGTTTCTTCCGACTCTGTCGGGTTCGTGATCTCACCCCGTTTCGCTAGGCTGACGTTGGTGTGGATGACGAAACACGACCATATGCGCTCTTCTTTTGCCTTGATCAGCTGGTTTCAGAAGGAGAAGATGCCACCGCCAGTACACGACCTCGACCTCAGGAATGACGAACAAGAGGAAGACATCCTTGATGTTCCCGTATCTACTACCAGGTATTAGAAGCTTGTCTATTTGTTTGATGGTTTCCTGATGTAGTTTGTTCCGTAGGGTCCAATCTGCCCAGCAAGAAATTGATCGACATCAATGACTAGCGATTCATGGCCGACCGTCTCGTGTTACAGCCACTGAAGAACAGCAACGTGATCATATTGTATTTTAGTCTTCCGTAGTCTAGTCGTTCCTTTTTAAGGGGCGTTCCATATCTTGACTCGCCAGCGTTCTGTGTCTCGTTTCTTCCTCTATGTCAACACTAACACTGATTCTTCCGTTTTCGCTCTATTTCATAAATGTACCATATGCTGCACCTATAGGTTGTTTTCGGAGCACGAAGCCTCAATGCAGTTGGTCTAACTGTATAGAGATACATTTCATTGAGCGTGAGAATCATGATACCTTGATAGCCTCGTGTCAAGTGAATGCGGCCAAACATGCTGCGACTGTCGTAGTCCACTACTACCATCTCCATCTACGAGCCAACCATGAGTGAAACGCCGCCAAAACCAAAGCCAGGTTCGCTGCGCGACAGGATCGCCGCGTTCGAGAATGCCAACAAGAGTGCAGCACCTGCCCCTGGGCCTGCACCGCGCCCAAAGCCCTCGACCCTCCAATCATGGAAACCAAAGGTACCTTCACCACCTCAGTCGCCAGAATCTGAGCGTAAGACTCCGGGGATGTCTGCATCAGACGCGGTGGAGAGCATCGGCAAAGGCGGGAGTCTCAAGGAGCGCATGGCTGCTCTCCAGGGAAAGGGAGCGTTTGGTGGCGGCACCCCGCCCCCGATCCTCCCAAAACCTGCCGACAAACCAAGGTGGAAACCACCGCCACCAGTATCACCTCCTGCAGATGAGGTTATTTCCCCAGGTGGGGCGATTGAGACTCAAGGGTCTTCTCCCCCTGCTACGGGCGATCCTGATCCTGTCAACCTAGAAGGCGAACACGAGGCCCCGCAGGATGCCGCTGAGATTGATCAAGATCCGGAGGAAGAAGAGAGGCAGCGCCGTACTGCAATCGCTGCTCGTATGGCTCGCCTTGGCGGTGCACGTGTCGGCATGGGTCCGCCTCTGTTTGTCGCCAAGCCAGCTCCCAAGAAGTCTGCGACCCCGCCACCTCAGGATGAGGAAGCGACCTTGCCAGACTCAGCACCAGAGGGTATGTCATTCCATTCGTACCATATCGTATGAAATAACGCGTATCTTAGTGACTTCACCTCCTGCGGAAGCTATAAGCCCCCCTACTACTGTTAAGGAAGAGGCGCAAACTGATTCAGGTAAGTATTCTGATCTGCCCTTAAGTCAGTATTAACGACGTTCTACAGATTACTTCCCTGGCCCCACACGTAAAGACTCAGACTCTTCCTCGCTTTCACTTGCAGATTCCTCCTCCAACGCAGCGACCACCCGCTCAATGCCAGTACCCGCCGGTCCACGCCGCGCGGCTCCCCCACGCAAGAAGGCGTACAAGTCTCCTCCTGCGTCCCAGCTCCCAGAGGCCCCCGTACCTGATGTAGTACCAGGAGTTTCTGAAGAGGCCCCTGACGCTGAATCCACAGAAGAACCCGCGGCTGAGCCGGAACCGGAACCTGAAGCAGAGGCTAGACCGTCTATTGTATCAGTGACGTCACAAGAACAAGTCGAAAGTCCAGAACAAGTCCCAGTCCCGTCCGCAGAGCAGATTCTCATCATCGGCGACGTACAGAAGGAGATCGGCGAAGTGGGCGTGAGCGTTGAGCTCGACACAGCCGAGGTGGACCCAGTGGACAAGCTCGATGAGGAAGATGCCCATGTTGATGCCGATGAGCCTGAGCTTGAGCAACAAGATCAGGAAGAAGAAGGGCATGAGCTTGAGGAGCAGGAACAGGAACAGGAACACAAAGAGCGTGAGCGTGAGGAAGAAGAAGACGAAGCGGAAGAAGAAGCGCGTAGGCAACGTGTTGCTGCTAAGCTTGCCCAGATGGGCGCGTTTAACCCATTTGCGGGGCCTCCGCCTGTACCCCGCCGGGATTCCATACCCTCACCTACTGCTAGACGTGACTCAATCCCTGCTCCGCCTGTCCCCATAGAAAAACCTCTCGACGTCGAAGACGAAGTCAACGTGGACCTCGAGGAAGTCGGTGAACCAACTCCCTCTCCTCCTGCTGCCCATATCCCGCCCCAGTCCCACGTCGAAGAAGAACTAGAACAAGCTAAAGAAGCAAGAGAAGCAGACAAGCCCGCTTCTCGTGCTGGTGAATTCTAATTTTACCACCTGTACTCACGTTGTAGTGTATTAATCGATCTTTGGTTGCTTTTTTTGTACCAGCCGAGTTCGAAGATGGATCTCAGCCTGACTTGGGCGCAACTCGCCGCGTGCTATATCACGATGAGATGGACGAACAAGAGCAATATGAGGATGGTGGGGATCGGGTTTTGATTGAGCCCGAAGCTTGGGAGCCTGCATCACAGCCACACATTCTTGATGCTGCATTTCCTCCTCCTCTTTCATCGCCACGTCCTATCCCACAACAATCCGAGCCCAGCCAACGGGCTCCAAACCAACCAGGCACAAGCGCCCGGGACGAGGAGGCCGTCTTTACAGATGCCGTTGACTCAGCACCATCAGATAACGCCCTTGCATCAGAACTAACCCCAGACCAGTACCAGGACGACGACGACGAGATGGCCCCCGCACGTATCACGCGTCCGATCCCGCCTCCACCTATCAATCTATCATCAAAGCCTTCGGTTGCACCGTCATCCCCGCCACCTCCCCCCAGACCGCCGTATGCGCTCCAGGCTCACGAGGAAAGGCCCGAGTCGCCTGCACCACGGCCTGTGCCTCCCCCTGTGAAGAGTGGTACGTGGTCATTGTACGAATGTGTGAAGCTGACGTGGCGCTGAGTTCGTGGTTTGGTAGTGCAAGCCGCTGAGGAGCCACCTGCGCCGCCTCCTCGCGTTGGTCGGCGGACGAGTGCGAGCATCAAGTCTGTGGATATTATGGAGGAGCCGCCTGTCCCGCCCCCTCGTGTCGCTCGGCGTACGAGTGCGAGCGTCAAGTCTGTGGATATGGAGGAGCCACCTGCCCCACCCCCTCGCATCGCTCGGCGTACGAGTGCAAGTGTCAAGTCTGTGGATATTGAGGCTCCTCCTACGCCACCGCCTGTACCGATCTCTCCTCGCCCTTCGGTGCGCAGGCCGACTTCTCCACCGATTATTACTGCGCTTCCACTGGTTGTTCCTGTGACGACGAATGAGGAGGATACTGAGCAAGGTGAGTTGTTGTTGGGCTAGTGTTGTGACAATTGCTGATGGGAATTATCCTTTGGCAGAGTTCTCAGATGCTGAGACACCCTCTCAGCCTCAGCGAGTCGAGGAACCTGAAGAAGAGGATGAGGAATCTGTGCGCAGACGGACGATCGCAGAGCGCATGGCGCGTTTGGGCGCGATCCGATTTGGTGCACCACCAGTCCCCACGCCACTTGCTCGACCTACGTTTCCCCGTGCACCTCCCCCAACATCTATCCCTCCTGATGAGCCTGAAGTTTTTGCTAAGGAACGTGAGGAGGGAGATGAGACAGAAGAGGACGAGGCAGCGAGGAAGCAGCGGATTGCTGCAAAACTTGCGGGTATGGGTGGCTTGCGATTTGGGATGTTGCCTCCTGCCACTTCCAGACGGCTTGCACCAAAGCAAGATGAAAGTGAGAACGAAGACGCAGCGCTTCCTGTACCTGCACCCGCTCCTCCCGCACGTCGTCCACCACCACCTGTTGAGGTCGATCCGGAGCATGAATACAGCCAGACGTCAGAAGATAGCGTGCGTCTTGAAACGGAGGAGAGCGAGGTCGAGGAGGTGTATTATTCAGATGCGGATGTCCAAGAGTCAGTTGAGGAAGAGGGCCCGCCCCTGCCTCCGCCCCGACGATTGTCGTTGACGCTAAGGACTGTCGAGGTACTTCCGACCCCTCCTCCGCGTTCGCCCCCTCCTGTTGGAAGACCTCCAATTCCATTCATCCCTGCTGCCCTTCTTAACCGTCGCTCTAGCGTTGCGACGGGATCGTCCTCTAGGAAGTCGTCGGTTGATTACTCCAGTGCGGCTGAGACTCCCGTACAGAAACAGCGAATACATACGGCCCTACCCTTGGAGAGAACCTCATCAGATTCTGGTACCCAGTCAGAGTATGTGATGGTGGAGCCTGAACCGGAGGCTGAGGAAGAGCCTCCTGTGCCTCCACCGCGCCGTTCAAGTCGTGCCCCTCCTCGTTCGTTCCCACCCCCTCCTCCACCCCCACCATCCGCCATCGACCCTCCCGAACAGATGGCTAGTAGTGCTCAGTGGGAACTCCCATCGATCCCCCAGGCTGCATCTGAATTCGGCGATGAAGCAGACCTAGCTTCATCCAGATTCTCAGAAGACTCGACGTTCCATGGGTCCACTCTAACTTCAACACGTAAATCCGACTCTCGTCGCACCTCAGGGCAGACTGCTCGTCCCGTTGACCAGCAGCTTGGCACAGACGACCTCATGGCTCTCTGGGGCAAAATTGGAGTGCAGGTGGTGGAGTCTGCGACAGGGCTGTTCGAAAAATCTAAACGCTCGCTTGTTGGCGACGGTTCGTACGGTGGATTTGTCAAGGCTGTTTTTGCACAAGTTCCCGATGCGCAACGTGTCTCAGGGGAGGGCGAGGATTGGGGGTACTTGATCTACGTGCAGACTGCTGGGTCGGTGCAGCGCCGCGTTGCTGATATTCTGCCGGGCGACGTGATTGCCTTTTGGGACGCGAAGCTCAAGGGGCACAAGGGGCTTCACACGTACAGCCAAACTGTTGGCGCAGGGGAGAACGGTCCGTTTGTAGGTGTAGTGAGCGAGGTGGAGAGTAAAAAGAGCAAAGTTCGTGTATGGCAAGCGAACCAGCATGTCGGCCAGCAGGTGAGTTTACTACGAAGATGGAGGCGGAGGGCGAACGGCGCGCTGACACCGAAGGCTACGCAGACTGTGGAGAATGTGAGTTATAGGTTGGAGGATTTGAAGAGTGGGGTTGTTAAGGTGCGTCATCTTTTTTTTTTGTGTTTTTGGTAGAGGGTTTTGCTGATCCGTTGTCTGCGTTCCAATGCTTAGGTGTTCCGTGTCATGGAAGCTTGAGCTTGTACGGATTTCAATTGGAGTTGTATGTGGATGGAACGTGTACTATGATACATACTAGCTAGGGATTTTCATTTGTATTCGTTTACATTCGTTCATCATTGACTGGACACTCTGCTAGGTCATCTCCACGCATTGTTTTTGGTATGTATCCGTTGCCCTCATTGTATGGTGCATAATGCCATTCAAGGTGTTCTAGCTCTCCGTGTGCCCTGAAACATACCAATGAGCAGTACTAATAAGTCTTACAACCAAAATCTGATGTTTGAAAATCGACAAACCTCACTTCTGATACCCAGCTTCAGGCCCGGCGTCTATGCAAGTCGGACACATAAGCGCCCCACAACGGTGGCACCCGAACACTTTTTCATGCAATACCGGCAATAGTTACGACTACAAAACCCACGACAGGATTTGCGCTTTTCAACGCAGTCTGTGCAGATTCTGTGTCGGCAGTACTACTCGCAAGGCGTTGCGGGGAATGCGCCCCTGTTTGCGGACGTTGAGGAAGACCCATCTGTTGACGTCATACGCTTACTCATACTGTATAGTTCCTTATTCTTTTGAAACACCATCGTTACAAGCCACCTGATCGTTACGTAACTTACTCGTACTTATCGCACCATACTCGTCGTTAACGCTGAGGTATGTCTCATATTGTATCGTACTTATTTTGTACTCACGCAGCCTAGGGAGATCTTCTCTAGGTAGCTATCAATGTTAGTGTTGCTCTTGTTCATCGCTGAGGGAGATCTTCTCTAGTCTTTACCATCCTCTTCAGAGATGTACATGTGTGGCGTTTACACGACCACCAATAGAAACCCGTGTGTATCCCATGTGATTATCTCTCGTCTTAACCTCCGAGTTATCGCGCTGCGCGCGTCGTATCGATAAGTTTCACTTATTTCACGTGTTAGCCTACAGAAAACAGATAAAAGACCCAGTAGTTAGTTCTGTAAAGCCCGGCGTTCTTGCAACGAAGCTATTACCTGGTGATCTTGCGAGAACGTCTAAGTCTTTGTCATTGTGTCTTCACCTCAAGTATTACTACTTCGAGCTGGCGCCACAACATGTCTTCCAAGTCAAGTTCCATGCAATCGTTAACCATAGTGTCGCCTAAAATTTGACATTCCATGAGATCATAGCCCGGTAGGCACAAAGCTGACTTGAATACTTACCTATGACATTCAGGCTGGCTCTCATCAAATGTCTTCTACCTGCAAGTACCTGTGGCGTCGGAGATTGACTCGGCTGAGATACTTTCCATTCATCTAAGCCGAGAAAATCATTTGAAGAGTCAGAATTCGTACCTTAGCTGTACGTGTAATAGCCTTGTTTCTCTTCGACGCACCTAAGACTAACTAAGACCGTCGATTTTGTCCAGGGATTAGGTACTTGACACAGCAAGTACCCAATTTGAAAGGTCGAAAGGCGCGCATTCCTTACGACATGTTCAAAGATTCGGAGGCGGAACAACACCGGGGGTCCCTTGAAGATACACCGATCAGTACTGACAGTAGTCACGCTTCAGGTGGTACTCGGTTCCCTTCCTTAGGAACTTGTGCATAGAGTAATGGTTAGGGGCAGGCTGTTCCCTTTGGCAGCGGACATCACGTCTTGTGTATAGTCCCTGGTACCTTCGCTAAGCCGTGTATGGCTTGTGCATTCGTCGATGTATTCGCAATAAAATGTCTGACATTCTAGACAGGGGCTTAGTAAACATCGTTTGGATTTTCTTCCGAGTGGCACACGCACCACAAATCCAGTCCATCCACATTCCACAGGGGCAAAGAATATGACTGTCATTGCCTCTGGACAAATTACGCTACCATCATAATGCACCTGAGTGAAACAGCTATCCAGTGAGCACAACCTCGAATTCGCAAGGGTCGGAAAGCAAAAATGGCACAGCATAGACGTGTCTACTCTAATGAGGTGGTCCGCTTCACACCAAGAGTTATCACATGTGACATTAGAACAACCATTGCACGCGACGAAACGGTGCGAGCAGAGTTGACAGCGAGGATCCGACATGGATAGTGAAAAGAATTCTTCAATTGCTTGACTTGCTTGTGACTATGATATCAAACTGCGATCGACGAGTCGCTGGTAATAGGAGCCTACTTATCATAGTAGACTCAATCTGAAATCAAAGTGCATTTTCGTCTTGAAATGTGTGCTCGTGTAATATGATTCATTACATTGGTTTTCGGCAGCTGGTTGTGTAGGGGGGACTAATAATAGACTTACCGTCACTTACGGCGGCACCGTGAGGGCTCGGGACAGCCTCGATTCCTCGAAAAGCGCTTCGCCCGCATTCCCTTCAGCATACCCCCAATCATGGCGACATGGAACGTCGTGGGCGAGATTGCAAACGTCGGCGGTGTTGCTTCCATCGTTCAACTATCTCTGCAAGTCATCTTTGCAGTCAATAGTTATGCTTCATCCGTTGCAGGGGCAGAGGCTGCACGCATGAGCCTTCACAACGAACTTCTCTCCATCAACAAAACTCTCAATCACATATTTTTCCACGTTCAACCGTCGAATGCTGCATTGCCAACGCGAGCAAACGACTTATCCCCTTTGTACAGCGCATTAAAAGAATGCGAGAAAGTCTTGCAAGATCTTCATGAGTGGATACCAGAGAACAAGCGCCAGACATGGCGCGGTTCAAGGCTGGCATGGCCATTTCAGCAAGCCGATATAATGAATGCTGTTGGTAAATTGGAGCGTTGTAAAAGTACCCTTTCGCTGACGATCTCTAGTTGTCTCTTGTACGTGCTGATTTTTTCTTCTTTGAATTTGGACCCTGAGCGCTGATCTGCGCTGATACACAATTATCTTCATTCCAGGTTACATATGACAGAGCTAACAGCTTCAACCAAGGAGATTCAGCTAGACATCAAGGATGAGGCAGACAATATTAAACTGGAAATTCACAAGAGAACCAGTGATGTCAAGCGAAAGATTGGAGATGATGCGCTAGCGGTCAGAGAGGAAGTCATAGCTGCGAAACTGGCGATCACTGTGTGTATAACTGGCTGAATCTCAACGCCTGCTGACACCAATTGATGTCCAGAATATGTTCGATAACAGCATCGCCGACATCACATCCACACAGGAAATGGTTGCGAAAAGGCACCAACAAGAAAAACAGGAGAAGCGGGCCAGGGAAGCACAGGGTACGTCTATCTAGCCACAGGCCAACTTGAATCACATTCCATCGTTCATATGCGCGATCACTCAGACCAAAAACAAAAGGACTTACTACAGTGGTTGGGTGGGTTTGACTGCACGGTCAGGCATGAAGAAGTTTCCGCTCAGCGGCAAGAGAACACGTGCACCTGGGTGTTCGAAAGGAAAACTTTCCGTGGATGGAAGACACCACCACCAACAGCGCAGCGTGGTAAATTCCTGTGGGTCAATGGAAAGCGTTAGTACTTCTCCGAGCTCTGATTATTACTCACTTGTGACTCATTATACTTCAGCCGGAGCAGGGAAAACTGTCATTGTGTAAGCACTCATCTTCGTTGGCAGACAAAAATGTTGACGTACACAGCTCTGCAATCATCAACGAGCTCATGGCCTGCGGCGAGACACCGGTGTATTTCTACTGTGACTTCCGCCAGGAAAGGACCACAGACGGAGCCATCGTTCTACGCTCCCTTCTTGTCCAGCTACTGAGACAAGCACGCATTGAATGGAGCTCAGAATTTACCGACCTCTTTCGCAGGAAATCAGAAGGGGCTGAAGCTCCCGTTGATGTTATTGTCTTATGTGACCTTGTCTGCCGCTCTTTGAAATTCCTTAAACGGCCCGTTGCAATAATCGATGCCCTTGACGAATGCCAGCGCGTTGGGACATTCCTCACACGGCTGATTCGCGCAGTGAATGAGGGTGGTTTGCGACTGCTTATCACCAGTAGGAAGGAGCAAGCTATTTCTAGCGTTCTATCCGGCTTACCGTCGTTGTCATTAAGCGACTATGCCCGCTTGATCGATAACGACATGGAGCTTCACATCGACAAAGAACTAGAGGCTCGTCCGAGGCTTGCATCTCTCACGCATGATCTGAAAGATGAAATACGAAAATCGCTCTTGCAGCAGGCTGACGGGATGTCAGTGAACACCTACGTTTATCTTTCACAACTAATACTCTTTGACAGGTTCCGTTGGGTGGAGTGCCAGCTGGATGCTATCAGCACTTGCCGATCTGTCAAGGGGATATCAGACTCGCTTAAGAGTCTCCCGAAAGGCCTATACGAGACATATGACAGAATTTTGCAACAAATTGAAGAAGCCGGTCCCGATCATAGGTCTATCGTAGAGCGGACGTTGATGTGGCTGGTCGCTGCTCTGGAGCCACTCAGTCTACCCCAGCTTGTTGAGGCTTTGAGTATAGAGATCGGAAGCACGACGCTCAACCAGAAGCTCAGCGTGATGTCGCCAACCGATTTATTGGAGATCTGTAGCTGTCTGGTGAGCTTCGATGAGAGAACCAGTATTGTGACTTTGTCGCATTACAGCGTGCAGGTAAGGTGTATTCCTCCCTTGATAAGATGGTTGTTCATGTGTGTTATTCAAGGAATATTTAATGGCGGGCGAAAATGCGCAGAAGTACCGCCATCTACTTGAAGATGCCCACCGACGTATTGTCCAGTGTTGTGCACAATATTTGATCAGTGACGATGTCCTTAATTCCAACAACACCCGCCCAATGCTGTGTTATGCACTTAATCTTGGGCTCGGGGCACATATAACTTCTATCATAAACGAGGAAGACTCTGTGCTTTCTTGTCTGGAAGATCTCCCGGGGCGGATATGCATTCGACATCCTTGGAATCACCAAGTGGCTCGTGACAATCCCTGGCAGATTTGGCTTGCCGATCCCCAAAGCATCTGTGGCATTCTCATCCGTTTTGGGCCTGACTGGATGGTACAACGGTATCTGCGAGAGCATCGGGAGCATTGGCATAACGTGCTACAATTTTCAATTTTGGGGGGACATACACAGCTCGCCAACGTTGTATTGGGTCTCGGAAGAGATGTCAATTTACCCATCACAATTGACTCAGAGACTACAAGCCCTGTGATGTTTGCCCTCCGGCACAGTCCACCGGAACTCATCGAATGTTTCCTCAGTAGAGGTGCTTGTCTCCCAGTTGACGTTATCCATACTGCACTCGAAACACGGCAGGATGTTGACCCCGACATCCTTTCATCGCTCGTTCGTCACGGGGCGAATGTTCATGCGACACACGTACATTTTCAAGACAGCCCTCTCCACACTCTCCTTCGCAAAGATGCTCAGAGCCAGGGTGTGTACCTGGAGGCTACACGTGTCCTCGTTGACGCAGGATGCAAATACCATACTTGGGATCAAATGGAGTGGACACCTCTTGACATTGCCATCATGAAGTCATTTCATGCAGTCGCGGATTACCTCCTTCAAAAGGGTGCCACCGCCTCGGCAGATGTCGTTTACTCTTCGGATGCCATTTGCAGACACCTTGAGAGTGAGCGCTTTGACGTTGCCTTCATTTCTACCCTGTTACGACTTGGCGTGGATGTGAATGCGCGACGCAGCGGAGCCAATCCCCTCCATATTCTCTTTGGTTGCGAGGAATGGACCGACGAGTGGCTTGAGTTAGCACGCCTACTGATCGAAGCAGGATGCTCATTTGATATCGAAGATGACGACGGCTATACGCCACTCCACCTGGCCATCAGACACGGGTCGCCCAACTTATTGAAGTATCTTATTGCAAGGGGTGCCCATATCCCTCTGGACGCAATCCACGATCACCTGGAGGATGATTTGGTTGATTGTTCAGTCATTCGTACCCTTATCCAACATGGAGCAGATGTGAATGCGGTACGCAATGGAGCTGATGCCCTCCAAGCCCTGCTCTCCCACTGGAATTGGAGAGATGACTGGCTCAGGACAGCACAACTACTTATTGAAGCAGGATGCCCGATTGATTCCGAAGACGGAGAAGGCTGTACGCCCCTCCACTTGGCCATTAGATGCGGATCATTTCCCTTAATAAAAGACCTCATCGTCAAAAGAGGCGCCCGCGTACCGGCGGACGCAATCCACCATTATCTTGGGAATGATTGGGTCGATGATGCCATCATATCCATCCTCGTCGAGCATGGCGTTGATGTGAATGCGCAATGCAATGAGCGCAATCCCCTTCACTCTCTACTTCATCATCGGAATTGGAGAGAAGAATGGTTCAAGACAGCAGCCATACTCGTTGAAGCGGGATCTTCAATGGACGCCGTAGATGAGGCAGGTCATACGCCGATCCACTTGGCCATCAGGCAAGGGTCGGCCACCCTAGTGAAATATCTAATAGACCGTGGCACTCGCATTCCTGCAGACACTGTTTACGATAACTTCGAAAAGGGCTGGATTGATGCTGCCATGACTTCTGTACTTGTCCTGCACGGGGTAGATGCAAATACTGTCGGGCGCGATGGTAGCAATTTACTCCACGCTTTACTTGGACATGCGGACATGAGGCGCGACTGCTTCGATATAGCGGGAGTCCTCATCGATGCAGGGTGCACAATAGATGCAACCGATGGAGCGGGAAACACCCCCGTTCATCTTGCCATCAAACAGCAATCATCCTCTTTCGTGGAGTATCTATTAGGAAGAGGTGCCCGCATTCCTGCAGATGCTATCCATGTTGCTCTTCAATCCACTCAACTTAACCCGGACGTCGTTTCGGTGCTCATCCAGTACGGTGCGGACATCAATGCGATCCGATTTGGCGCCAGCCCTCTCCACATCCTCTTCAATCACTGGAATTGGGGAGGAGATTTCATCGAGACAGTATTCGTCCTTGTCGAAGCGGGGTGTAGCTTGGACGCTGCAGATGAAGCAGGGAATACCCCCCTCCACTTTGCCATCAGACGCCAGTCGCTCCCTTTAGTCGAGTACCTTATAAAGAGAGGGGCTTGTATTTCAGGAGATGTCATTCACGTTGCGGTTCAACCCACTGAAATGAATTCGAATCCAGATCTCATTCCTGCGCTTGTCCGTTATGGCGCAGATGTGAATGCATTACGCTTCGGTGTCAACCCGCTTCACACGTTGCTTCGTTGCCCACAAGGAGGTGACCACCTTGCGATAGCTCGCATCCTCATCGATTCAGGATGTGAATTTGACAATCGGGACTCAGCTGGGTACACGCCGCTTTGCCTTGCTATAATCCAAGAAATATCTACGGTGACGGAATACCTCCTCCTGAAAGGTGCTTCATTGCACACAGATTCTATTGGCATCGTCATCAAAGATGGCGATGTGGGCCCCGACACTATCCAAAACCTTCTCCAGCACGTTGCAAATGCAAACGCGGATACGTTCAGTCTGCTTTTCACGTCATTGGGTCATCGTTCATCATCCCCATTGTTGCATGATAGCAACTGCTTAGAAATTGCCAGAGTCCTTGTTGATGCGGGATGTAAACAAGACGCTATCGACTCAGCTGGATACTCGCCCCTAATAGATCTGGCCATCACCCAGTCACTCCCACGTGTCACGCAGTACTTCCTTCAAGTGGGTAGCCCTATCCACGTAAATCATCCGGTACACGCCGCGCTCAATAGCGATGTGCCTGCTAATCCTGGACAAGAGCAGTGGGCCGAGCAGTTGCACGCATGGCAGGCGGACTGCAGATTTCAGACCATGCAGGCCCTCATCGAAGCCGGACATGATGCTAAAAGTCGAGATTCGGCGGGACAAACACTGCTTAACATTGCTATCCAAAAGCGAATTCCATCTGCAGTCAACTATCTCCTCGGAAAACTCGCATGTGGACAGCTCGATTTCTTCTGTGGAAATGGACTCGAAGAACATAATGCGGAGGTCATTGCGACACTGTTTCAGAGCAGCACCCCACTCCATGTTTTGATCCGCAATGTATTTACAGGTCCTGTTAGCATTCACGACTTCTGCTTTTCAAGCAATGGGATGCACGGTCCATTCTGCGAGCGAGACTGTGGGGAGATACTACTCATTCTCATCGACGAAGGCTTTTCAGTCAATGCCGTCGATTCATCGGGAGACACGCCCCTCCGTATCGCCATTCAATGCCAGCTCTTCCTCGTTGTTGAATATCTTCTTCGACGGGATCCACTATGTGACATTGACAGTGTTATCGACACATTCGGCACCCAGTCTCACGTGTGGAACCACCTTCTTCAAAAATACATGTTGAACGTGGACCCCTTGCATACCTTGATCTTACGGATGCACTCCGGCCGCACTGGCGTGAACGAAGATGCTTACCTAGCCATTACGAAAGGCCTCGTACGTGCTGGTAGTGATGTCAATGCGCGGGACAGCAATGGGATCACTCCTCTTCAGCATATGTGTAAACTTGAAGTTGATCGAAGATACCCTGTAGTCAGAGATTTTCTATGCGAGGAAGGGGCGCTGTAACGCAATGGGGTATTGGGACTTACTATGTCACATAGGCCACCTTCAGGGAAGAAACACTCAAGTCATTACTCAGTATACGATCACGTCCATCACAGGCCTCGGGTACATTATGCGGTCAAATATACGAATCAATATGTCAGTGCTAGTTAGTTTAGAAAATATATCATAGGTGCTCGATCAAAAGGAACTAGGTTACTGCAACCGTTCTTGAGATATTTCGATTCTGAATTGGACGCTTCGGGGTAGGGAAGCAGCAATTTCAACAGGTTTTCACGTAGCAAACCTTTCCGGAATCGAGTAACTTACATAGCACAGATTACCCAACATCTCGCACTTGAACCATCTTTTGTTTGAATACAGCTCTTTGACGTCTGCATCGATAATCTGCAACGTACCATACACGCAGACTCGGATGTTATTTTTGCGGGACAAGATAGATGACACCATACTACGTATTGATGTACAAAACAAATCTTCTATCGTAGACGCAGAATTTCCTTTAACAAAGCGAGCCGCGCAACGGTAATCACTCGTAGCTAATAAAGAGTTGGTGAGATGATGCCTATGTGTAGAAGTGCTCTAGTAGTCTGTGGAATGCTTCAAAATCACGCCATTAACCCATTAGAAAACTATGAAACTCACCTACTAAAAATTTATGTCAGAGCCGGAGTCAGAGGCAGAGTCCACATCAACACAATGTGTATAACCATTCGGTCCTTCGCGGTCTTGTTCAAGTGCTGCACGCACACCATGACATAGTTGGCGAGCTCTGATGTAAGGGATAGCGGCTTTGATGATTTTCTTCCATCCCCGTGAAGTAGTCTTCTTAACAGAGATCATTACCTCCTCTGTCCTAACACCCCAATGCTTCTGCGAGAACCTAGACTCGAGACTACTTGGCTTGACATATATACCAGTCGAGTACATCCTCAGTGCACGCTCCACCTCACAAACAGTCAGTACATAGCGTTATTGAGCAACGACAGGCTTACTGCGGCAGTTGCGAGGACGAGAGCACCGCGAGGATTATCCGTCTGCCGCCACGCCTGCGGAATGCATTCTCTGATCTCCAGATAGGACGCAAGGGCGTCAGAAATCGGACGAGAGCAGAATGCGCCCTTTGTTTCCTAGATAATATTAACTAAGATGCCCGTAGAACACTGGTAAACTTACGATGCGTTCGATACGTCCGTCCTCGTTCATGATATTTCTCGCTTCCTCCCACATGAATGGGTAGCATCTGGCAGTCTCTTCATCACCGCGTATCTTCGAAACTGATGGGACAAGGAAGTCGATGTACTGAGCGATCTCATCTGGGTTTTCCAAACCGATGCTATCCAGATAACCTGCGACAGCGGTTTCGCCGCGCTTGGCAAATTCATTACGGTAGCCACACGTTCGTTGGAGTAACTGCGAAAAAAATTAGTAGCGCTCTACGAAAAACGCTTCACTTACTAGGTGATACACTGGGTCATTCGTCTTTTGCACAGTGTGGTCAATGTCCGTGAATGTCATGTTCCAGAACTCTTGCATAACATCAGTATAGTTGGTAACTTCCCAAGGGTTCTCGAGGGTAGAGACGAAGTCAAGCCACAAGGGACCCAAGTCCTCACGGAAGCGCTGCTGACTGCCGTCCGGTAGATCCTCCATACGGAATCGCACGCGCCTTTTTTTTGCCGGCCGTTGTGCGGAACGAGCAGGGACGCGATCCCGAAACTTGGAAACTGGTGGAAATGTGCCCATGACTTTGCCTTGAGTAGATACAAGCAAAGCGGAATTACGTTGTGCATCAGCGGCACTGTTACCAGGCGCGGGACCACGCTTCCCAGATTGCGACTTCTGGGGAGTATTCACGGGCACGCGCTGCAGGCCAGTTGTGGGCACACGCTGAGAAACATTGGAAGGCGCGCGCTGGGAGGTGTTCTGGCCGATGAAATTCGATTCCTCCTCCTCCTCCTCATCCTCATCCTCCTCATCCTCCTCGATAGCCCCGTCTTCATCTTCATAACCCCCGTCATCGACGTTGTTTGCTTGCACTGGTTTAACGCCTGTTTGATGTAGCAGAGTGTAGTCAGTAGAATAGAACAAAAACTTACCTTGCTTTATTAACTTGAGGTGTGAATTGGCAATGTCACGTGCAACAATCGTGCGCCAATTGGGAAGAAGAACTTCGACGCGAAGACCCCTGACTGGAGGCTTGGAGGTGCATTCATCGCGTTTTTGTTTTTTTGACGTAGGCCTAAGAGTAGGTGTTTGAGAAGGTGTAGTGAGTGTTGATGTTGATGTCAGATGACTGATCGACGATGATGATGCGAAGTCTAGATCTCACCTCTCATCATCAGTACCCTCATCATCACTGGTACTCCCATCATCGGTACCCTCGTCATCAATACTAGCACTGTACACGACGCGCTGCTTTCGCTTCCCGTTCTGTACCACTAGCTCCTGGTCCTCCTCATTTTCACTTTTCTCGTTATCAAGGTAATACTGTTTCTTTGCCTCATCTACCAATTCTCGCGGCGTCGGATCATTTTTTAGCATATGCTTGTATTCATGGAATCTCCCATTGTCCGCAGCAGCTGTCGGATTGCACACAGTTTGTTAGACCAAGTAGAGTCCATTAGCATTCATCAATGTATTAATCATCCGCCACGCACCTTTTTGCCCTTGCTTTGAGCTGCTGAGTTGATTGCGAGCATGTGTTCCTGAAGGGCGCGTGGCCATCGCATTCGACGGTGTTTGTGGACGAGTTGCCTCTTCCCCTCCGAGTCCCCCTTCCCATGTGTCATCCTCGTCCATTTCTTGCTTTACTTGAGCGACCTTGTCAAAAGCTGCCTTTCTTGCAGCAGTCTTTCTGACCGGGTGAGTATCAGGGCACAAAATATGCCCAGGGTGCTTGTCTCTGTTTAATACTCGTGATGTTGGAGCCATGAATGCATGAATGCCTGGCGAAGTATATACAGAAACAAAGGGAATGTAGCACGTAGACCAGACCGGGAATTGAACATATATCAAATTCGGCTCGCGAACAAAAGACTTGTAGGTTCAAGATCTTCTGAATTTCTGATTATTCAATTCTATTCGTGTGAACTTCTCCTCAGTGATCTTATCGATTCATCTATAGCGAGCAAATTCCAACCTCGAATGTACTACTTTGTGAATCCGGGGACTCCAGCCTGACGTCATGGCTTCAAAAACTGCGCGAGCTGCGACAACATCGAAGCCTCCACGACCAGAACGACCACCGTATGATTGACTCATGGCGTGCCCGAGTCCGGCTATAAGTCAAGCTCAACCGACTCGGATGATGACTGAGGAAGTCGGGTGCCTATTACTACCAACATCCTGTCCTGAATGGTACTTCGCGTGATACCAATGGAAGTCCTGAACCGATACAAACCTGTGACCTGATCTCGGGCTTGAGTCACCTGCGGAGAGCAAGCACAATCCGAGCTCGGGGGTATACTGTTCCGGCGTAACCAGATTGCCGGTGCCAAGCAAGCCAACAATCTGATGCAAATCATGGCAGGTCTCAACGATAACGGAGAACCCCCATTCGCTAGTGACTCTGATATGCACAAGACCATTGACTCGATTGATGCTCAGCGGTAGTCATTGATGCATGATAAATATGAGCCCCTTGCATACCTTGATCTCAGGGATGTCCTCGACAAATCACCTGAGTGACACCATTAATATTACTTATTAGTAATAGTACTGCGTACCTGTACGTATTACTAATTCGTAAGGAATAGCTATCTACCATGCTACCAGCAATAATACCAGCACTCAGGAGTCACTTGGGTGATTCCTACTGCCATGGCTGCGTGCTATATTGGGAAGACTCTTACGGGTAAGTCCGAGGTTGTCGTCACTGTCTCGGCTATAATGTAAGCCACCCAAAATAGCCTTTAGCGCTGTCAATTCCCACCGCCATGCTTCTCGTAAGCTTCTCCTCGTCGTCCACCACGATGAGCTCGTTCCTTCCCTTCTCCTGCCCCCAATTTTTATCCGATTTTGAGCAGGACTTTTGTGGTGCGTATTTACTGTCATTCTGCATGTGTTCGCTGCCTCTCCCACATTGTAGGGCCCATGATCATTGCTCTACTCGCTGCTCACAGCGAGCTCACCCTTCTGCCTCTCCCGCCCTCGATTTCCTTCGGATCTTTTGCGGACCTTTTCTATTCTATATCTAACAGCATACAGAGCATATACGCTGGCTCCCACACATCGTTGGACCCGTCGTTGACGTGCTGCTCAGCTCCCATAGTGAGTTCCTTCTCTGCCTCCTGGCGCCCTCGTTTCTCATCCGTTTTTGACGTTTTTTCTCTCATTCTACAGTAAATGTACATATCATTGCTATGTTCAACGAGGTATGTGCTCTAATGTACAGTATCCTATCGCATTGTGTTGACCTAGACTGCTGGTAGGTGGTGCCAGAGGTCCTCGGGGGTTTTCCGGGGCATTATGTTTGTTTATCGCCACCATCACTCTCTGCTTGCTCCTGTTGTCAACGTGCTGCTCAGCGCTCAGCCCCATGGTGAGCTCCTTTTCTCTGTTGCCCTCATGTCCCATCCATTTTTGACATATGTAACATTAAGCAAGATACTTGAAAAGTCCTATTTACTCAGGCCTGCGCAACATACCACTTGAATCCCCCTGCGTAGTATTGCCTCCATCAACAGACGCTTCAAGACTTTCTTCCTCGCCGTCTTCCAAGTTGCTATCGCTGATCATTTGAGTGCTCTTGGTGCTATCCGCTTTATGCCGACGCGTGGCTTTACGGGCCTTATAGACCTGTTCACCACTTGCCTGGCGCTTGTGGTTGTTTGTGATGCGTTCCAATAATGCATCCTCACTCAATACAATCCAGGAGCACTTTCCGGTGACCAGCGCATCTAGTAAACTGATTAGGTGTTCACGACGACCGATTTTCCCGGGGTTGCAGACACTCTTCCCATAAGTCCAACCATCAATCGCAACTGCATAGATCTCGACAATCCTCTTCTCATAGTTGTCGTAGTTCATTGGGATTTTCTTTGATGCCAATTTGTTCTTCTGCAAAATGTTGTCTGCGCAACACATCAGACCATAGCGAAGGACACCCCTGTAAGATCATACCTAGGCCATCTTGAATATTTTGTCTGCACAAACTGATGAGTTTTGACAGCGGAAGCCGCCGTGATGTGGACATTGCTGACTCTGTGCCTGTAATGTACGCCCAGTGAGAACGTGACCTCCAATACAACTGACATAATTCCCGCACTGAAATTCCCAACAACCCACAACTTGAACTTCAACGCAAGAAGCTTCGGTTCAAAATGCAGCACGTCCTTGATAAAGGACTTAGCCTTATCGGTGAGGAACAGTTTAGCTTCGTGGTAATGTTCTAAATCTCCCCGAACAGCAATATAAAATCCTTCCATTGAAGTGCGCGCATTGATGGCTGTCCACTACATGATGATGAGCAACGGAATTTAGTGGTAAATGGTAAACAGACCTCTTTCTCCATGGTGTTAAAAGTTGAGTTGACATCTTTTAGAAGAGCTTTCGGGTTCGATTGCACAATGTTCACCCATGTTGTGCGAAGGTCATCAATATCAAGTCGTAATTTTTTTTTCTCGCTTTCTGACAGCTTTCTATAAGTCCGCTGAAGCTCGGTGTGATGCGCAGAGATGAATGCTGGAAGCCTGTAACGTTGGCCAGGTCCACGAGCTATAAAATGTAAATATATAATGAATATTTCATGAAGTGTGGTATGTACCCTCATTGGCTTCGTTGAGCTTCCCCCTCACAAAGGCATTCCAGGCACTTGCCTTTCGACGTTGTCGAGTCAATCAGCTGCCGTTCAATTGAGCACGGGTCCATTTTAAGGACCTGTAAGTGGGGTGCATCAGATCACTTTCATCTTGCGAAACATATAGACTTACCTTCTGTGGTCTTGAGATATTGAACGTGCTTCTTCCTGGTATGAATCCCGTGCTGTGTTGATGGCATCTGTAAGCTTCGTGTATTTTTTATGATGTTCTGCTTTCTGCTCTGTAGTGAGCTTTGCACGGACATGTTTTGTAGAGACCATAGCGATAGAAAAAAAACCTGATGGGGGGGGGGGGACTCAGGACTGAATTTTAGGCAATAAAATGTTCTAGTTTGATGCGGTGCTTTTCTCATGAGGGCCACTTACCACATGGCAATCAATCACACTTGAGTGTTAGGCAAAAAAACAGCTATGCCGATGATCAGCGAGTTCTTGCTAGTGATTTTGTGAATTGCTCCGTCGGATGAGCTTTTCCATGATTCATTTTATATCACAATGTGACGATATCTAAAACTATGTATTACAATATACATTCTACTGAGTTCCGCTGTCCTCGGAGTTTCTATTGTCTATATTGAAGGTGCTACTAGTAGCCTCATATGCAGGAGGTGGACTGTTGGTTATAGCCTGAGGGAGTGAAATAATGTCAGATACCACAACATGATAATGTGCTTGGTTACAAGCTCGGCAATTCAACATCACTGAATTAGACCTATGAGACAATGGTAACAGTCTGTCTTCGGCTTCGGCTTCGTCTTCGGCTACCTGTCATGAAGTAAAAATGCTGTGTAAGTTTATATATCTATAAGGTCCAAAAAAAACCTTACCCCAGGTGATAACGATGAATCAGAGTCAGTGTCTGACTCTACGAGAACTATTGGAGTCCTTGTCGTCACTGACGGTAGTGGTGTTGGCTGAACACGCAAAGGAGGGGGTGCCATCGGGATGCAGTTAGGTGATGACGTATATGTAGACGTCTGGGACACTACATCAAACCGAACATGGGCTCGGGGGAAAGGAGCCTGAGTTGCCAAACGAGCAGATGTAGATGTCGCTGCATCAAAGCGAACACCACGACAGGCTTCCCGAGTTGCTGAATGAGCAGAATTGTCAGTTTGGCGGGGTGGTGTCAAATGTTCAGTCCGTTGCCTTCGGTTCCTATCAGGTTGATTCAGACAGTTGGAGTGTTGAGAGAGCTGAGAGGGTTGGTGATGAGGTCGTGATGCACGATCAGTTTGGATGGGGGCGACGGTAGATGCAGACTGAGTCCGGTTGATAGTAGTAGGCGCTGAGTGAGGGGGCCGCTGGCTCGTACTTGAGTGCAATGGACCCACGGGGAGTTCAAATGCGACTGATGCACGGCTGCCCTGCTGAAACATATTGTTCTCTTCTAAAAATGACATCAATGTTAGAGCTATCAACCATATGAAAAATAAAACTTACCAATGATCCAGCCACACCTTGCGTTAGAAGATGAGACATCGGGTAAATTCTTCCAGTCCTTGTTGAAAGCTTTTTTGCATGTGGGAACTACAATCTGCTCCGCAAAGATATCCTTGATGAGATCAACAGCATTGTCGACCTCATCATCTGCGAGCTTGCGGAAATCACCATGAATTAAATTCTTCAATCTTGTTAAGTTCAGAGCAACAACGGGGGGTCGGCGAAACGTTCCAGACTCGCGCTGCCAGTGAGCCAGCCAGATGTGAGCTTCGATGTTGAGGGTGAATGTTAACTAGATAGTGGCAAGGTTTAAAAGTGAATAAATGTGTTCCAAAATCAAACAATCCGCAAGACTTACAGTGTCAGTTCCATCACGCGCGAGATCCAGCCAACGAAGATGTGATAAAGCAGATGCGCTCGTCAGAGCGAGGTTCTTTGAACTGTCAATAATGTTGAAGGTGTCTGTCATGATTCCAAGAGCAAATTGTCACGGTATGAGTGAGGTGTGAGTCTGAGTGTAGCAACCAAATACTGATCAGGGATAGAGTTATCAATTGAACCTATGTGCTACTGTGTCACGGTTTGCACTGCACACCTGCACTATACATAAGACACTGTTCTTGCCCTTTGGACACTTTGATGATATGCATTCCATGCTTGATCTAGATGGTGCCCACTTCTCGCATTGGCTCTGCACTATAAGATACTGTTCTTGCCCTTTGGATGCTTTGATGATATGCATTCCATGCTCAATCTAGATGGCGCCCACTTCTCGCATTGGCTACTTCATTCATGTAATAATTAAACAGTAGAATTGACCATGTGATACTCTACTAAATTATACAGGCATGTAAATGGTCAGCTTCATCACAAAGTGCATCATCCTCATCAGCCTCGATACTCCTAGTACCCCTTAAATCTTCCATCATCTTGTCTGTGTCCCCACTGCTATCATTGTCAACACCTCTCGTCTCTATGCCCTTCAATCCAGAGTAACCAGAAAGCTCATAGAGAGCATGAATTCTTCTGCGATGCACATCGTTAACTCGTTTGCGCTCCTCATACATGTGAGAGATCTCGCGGGAGAGCACTGGATCTGATTCGGCCAATGATTCAAATGTCGACTTCAAGTGCGCGTCTTTGTGATCTACCCAAGCAGAGAGCCGTGTGACCTCAACATTGAGATGTTGAACTTCTTCATGAGCACGTTGAATCTTAAAGAAATTGTTTGCAACCTCTCGATTTCCTTTGGATGCCCATGGCTTCTCAAGTATATGATGACGTGAGTGCTTGAGAAGGTCAAATTCGCCGAGCCAAGCATACGATGCCACTTTGCTGAAATCTAAGACTTCCCGTGGTGGCGTTTGAATGATGGCAAGCTGATTATACTTTTCGAGGGCTGTTTGGATGGCTGCTGACCGGCGACTGATAGCACTCGAGATATGTTGACGAAGTTTATAACCTTCCAACATGTATGTGTTAGAATAGTGTCAAGTAAACGGAAATTACGCACCTGTGCCAGCAATGTTTGCTTTGGCCAACTCAAAGAGCCTCTGGATGACGAGACCCTGCAAATGCTCAACAGCCTGAATGAACCGCCGGTTGGTAAGATATGCTAATCCCTCCTGATATTTTACGTCCTGTGGGTGCCATCTTTCGGTAATTCCCATACGACGCTCGATATCATCAACAACATTCATTTCAAGAACCAACTTGCGATGAGCTGCATGGCGTTCAGCTTCTCGAGCTCTCGCAAAGGCTTGCTGGTTTTTTTGGAGCCCATGAGAAGGAGTGAAATCTGCAGGAGTATAGGTCAGAAATTGTACCGTCGTGACACTACCATATGCAGCTCTGGAATAAACAAGTGTTAGCATACTTTGAAATTTAACTGACATGACTTACTCGGCTTTGGCAAGTGATTGTAATGCGTCCACATAAGTCATTGCCTCAATGTCCCCCTCCTGTTCCTCTGCCAGGGACTCCAGAAATTCTAGCTCTTCCATATTCCAACGCTCAAAATCTCCATCCGAAATCTTCAGAGCTAACTTTAATTCCTCGACAGCGGGGCTCAGGTCATCAATGATGGCGAGCGCTTGTTTATAGTTGTTATACAAAAATTTACCTGGAATCGGGGATCAAACACTAATTCGAGAACCGATAACTTAATAAAACCATACTTAGCTCCAGGTACCTATCAGAATCCCATTGCTGAAAGTGAAGGTCGATGAATTGAAGCCAGTGAAAGTAAGATGCATGACGAATGACAGGAGATACAGCATTTGAACCTGAAAATATGCGCTCGCATGTTTCAAGGTCTTCAAGACCGAGGCCATGTTGATATAAAGGATGGAACCGAAGTTGACATCGGCGGTTGTGAGCGTGTCCATGAAATGAGTTGACAATGAAGCGATGATGGTTGGAGCGTGCCTTGGTGGAGATAGAGCTGGAATTGACAGTCTTCTGATAGGAACATCCGATGTCATATCCTGTTACTCCATTCATGCCGTAAACATCGAGAACTTTATTGGTTGTTGCGAGAGCGTATTTGGCACTGTACAATTGTTGGCATCGGATTATGAATGAGGGCCAAGACTCACAGTTCACCACTTCGCTGCATTTCAACCAAGGTCTGGATCATGCCGTGTCGACAAGCGCTTATGAAAATACCTGTTTGCTCAAATACTTTGACAGTGTTGTCAGAAATTGTGTTCGCAGTCTTCCAATTGTCGGTGCAAGCAGACTCTGATGTATCACCTGGAGTAGTGCCGCCTGCTGTGTGGGTAATGGCTGCCCATGTTCCTGGCCGTAGTCGCACATCATCCTTGAATATGTCAACTTCATCAGGAGGTATCAAATAGGATGATTTGAAGATCTGCTCGTCAGCATGCCCAGAGCCATCGACCCGTTTTAATGAGCTATTGCCATCCATACTGTCCATCCTCGCAGGGATCAATGCCGGTTCATTCTCTTGCTGCAGCACAGTTCATTTTCTCTTCATCATAATATAATAATAAATGTACCTTATAATTACATGCAGGGCACGAGTGAAGCATGCGCCAATGAGGACTATCACGTTTCAACGCAATATCGGCTAATTCTCGAACACCACGTAAGATATCAAGATATGCATCGAAAGCAATTGCAAATTGATCCCGCAGTGCTTGAAAATATGAGCGCTAGAAAGCAATATTAAATGTACAATACAGCACGTACACATTACAAAAAAACATACATTATGAAGGGCACAGAGTACTTTGACCATCGCCTGTACACTAAAGGATGGTTTGCGCCAGCGAATTTGATGGTACAACTCGAGGCATTGAAAGGACACGGCGATCTTAGGCTGAAGGGGGGAGCACCCGAGGAGTCCAATGTTGACGAGTGACACTGTTGGCCAGTTCGTCAGTAGCTTGTGGGACCGAAATCGAAGATGTAGATGCTGTAAATGATGAGTGGCACTCTGATCTTGAGCATAGAATCAAATGGTACCTAGAATATCAACCACACTGACGTGGAAGGCAAATGTTCCAGCTTCAATGTCAACACTGGATGTGGGAGTAGCGTCACTGATCCTTCCAGCGCAAGTAGCCTGCAACTGAGGGCTGGCATTTGTGACCTCCATGCACTATGACATTGGCGATTACGTTGGAGTCGACTGCGTGGGGGCCGGCGGCGATGTCCACCTTGTAAACTGCACAAACCGTTATCTCTAAACATTCCTCAAAAAAAAAACTTACCAATATATGACATGAGCTCGTGCAACATCAACTGCTGAGCCTTCGTGTCTACTGATCCCGTCTGATGCTTCTTCTTCATCCTGTGGCTCATCCTCCTCGTCTACATAGTCTTCTTCTTGACCCATATCAAAGTCCATGCCAGGGTAGTCCAGATACTGAATGTCAGCGCTCAGATTGACCGTGGTGCCTATCTCGAGTGCAGCCTCAGCAAGGAGCTGTCTTGCAGTAGCATTGTTAGCTGTTTGATGTGTCAGGGATATAATTAAATGGTAAAAGAGTAGAAGAAACCCACCTAGCTGACTCTGGGCCTGCTCCCTCTCAAATGCGAGGCGATCAGCTCGCAACTTCGTAAGGTTGGAGTGTAGAGTTCTGAGATTACCAGTGGGTTGCAAGATGGCCTCCTTGACTTTACTGACCGTCGAGAGATTAGAACGCCTGCGACCCATGTTGAAGCTCGAGTGTGGGAGCAAGTGTATGGTGGCGATAAACAAACATAATGCCCCGGAAAACCCCTGAGGACCTCTGGCACCACCTACCAGCAGTCTAGGTCAACACAATGCGATAGGATACTGTACATTAGAGCACATACCTCGTTGAACATAGCAATGATATGTACATTTACTGTAGAATGAGAGAAAAAACGTCAAAAACGGATGAGAAACGAGGGCGCCAGGAGGCAGAGAAGGAACTCACTATGGGAGCTGAGCAGCACGTCAACGACGGGTCCAACGATGTGTGGGAGCCAGCGTATATGCTCTGTATGCTGTTAGATATAGAATAGAAAAGGTCCGCAAAAGATCCGAAGGAAATCGAGGGTGGGAGAGGCAGAAGGGTGAGCTCGCTGTGAGCAGCGAGTAGAGCAATGATCATGGGCCCTACAATGTGGGAGAGGCAGCGAACACATGCAGAATGACAGTAAATACGCACCACAAAAGTCCTGCTCAAAATCGGATAAAAATTGGGGGCAGGAGAAGGGAAGGAACGAGCTCATCGTGGTGGACGACAAGGAGAAGCTTACGAGAAGCATGGCGGTGGGAATTGACAGCGCTAAAGGCTATTTTGGGCAGCTTACATTATAGCCGAGACAGTGACGACAACCTCGGACTTACCCGTAAGAGTCTTCCCAATATAGCACGCAGCCATGGCAGTAGGAATCACCCAAGTGACTCCTGAGTGCTGGTATTATTGCTGGTAGCATGGTAGATAGCTATTCCTTACGAATTAGTAATACGTACAGGTGCGCAGTACTATTACTAATAAGTAATATTAATGGTGTCACTCAGGTGCGACAAATACTATGCGTTACGCTCTATTCGTGACGGTCCACTATTTCGTGAGTCACACTCATGTCATGAATAGTAACGGACAGTCACACTGGCTGAATTTACAGTCCGCTTGGCAGACGTTAGAATCTTCGTGATTTGTGAACTTTAACAGCAATTGATTAGGACGCTACCAATAAGTTTGTGAGCTACAGTATGTACGGAAAAATTATATAGAACTAAATGCAATCATCCATATTCCAATTATGCGCTGCAGGAATGCCATTATATTTCTTATCGAGGTCGCCCCGAAGCGTGAAGTATCCTTCGACAGTTGTTTTATTGAAGTTCTGAGCACGTTTCGGGTCGAGATTCCGTGGCTTGTGAGTAGAAATAGACTTCTTGTGATGAGCGAGGTAACGACGATGCCAATGCTTGCCAGGAAGCCTTCCACTAATTTCATTGACCCGGGCACGTAAATCACGAGGGTGCACAGGGCGTGCGGCACCAGATTCATGAGCCAGCCAGTCCTTGACAGCTTCCTCTTCTGATGGCTGGAGGACCTGCCGTGACTTGGAAAAATCCCTGCGAGACATATGTAGACCCTTGCTCCGGTCGTTAAGAGTCTGCCGTGCGACCTGTACTATGAAATTAGCACTGCAGAAACTCGAAAAATACATAACCATACCTTGTGTACCCTTGCAGCTACTGTAATATTCTTGTAGGTGCCATTTGTGACACCCATGAGTGCAGCCTGGATCCTGGACTTGTACTCGGGGTCGGTAGACGCCACCAGCTTGCCTCGGTGACACCCCATGGCATAGTGATTGAGCCCAGCTCAGTGCTTCACGCGCTCACGGATTGCAGCTGCAAAGAAAACACGCCGTTAAATTTAATGTCCGACGTCGGCAGCCTCGGCAGGTGACACCAAGTCATGATTTTGGCTGCTGTCACGCTGAAAACACGATCTCCACCATTTCTCAACAGATTTGTTTCATTCCACTTGGAATATGCTAGTATATAGAATATAGAATATATTGAGTGAAGTAGCTAAGTAATTACTTTAAAATTGAGTGCTACAGACAAAAATCACGAAATAGTGGACCGTCACGAATAGAGCGTAACGCATAGTACACCCTGCAGTCAGCGATTTTCTGTTGGGACTTACTAATTTCCCACAGTAATTATAATACCTTCAGGGAATATGAAAAAAAATTATACTATTACGTACTCGGTGTACGACTTGTCCATTCATAACTTTACTTGGGCTCGGTCGCATCATGTGGTCAATTATACCATTAATTATGCCAGTACTAGTGAGTGTATAGAGTGAAAGCGCACATTATGAAGATATCACGGGAGCGCATTGATGTCTGGCTGGTTTCAAGACCATGTCGTTAATACTGATAATACGTAGCAGGAGCGCGGACAATCAAAAAACGGAACTTACTACCGAGGCAATCAAATCTTGAGTGATAAAACAATACTTTGGTAAGAGAATCGATTATCATTGACAGCGCATCCTTTCGGATAGTAAGCTATCAGTCATTTACAGAAAACCGTACTCACATAAAGAGGTACCATCGACCTTGACTTTCTTTGTAGGCTTTCCTTGGGTGACTGTAGAAGAAGTATCAGGTTAATGACGCTTGCCCCGTTTTCGCTGGAAATTGCAAAGGGTACGAGTCAGGCTGATGTGGAACTAACGAATGCTTGCGATACTGATAAATCTCTCATCAAATCGCCTCTTCCTGCAGAGGCACGAACACGATGAGGTTGCAAGCGGCTGTGACAAAAAAGCGATCAAACTTGCCTCGCGATGCCTCCTCAGCTTTCCGTTTATCCTCCTCCTACTCAGACGACCAAATATATCAGCAAATCATCTAGGCGAAAGATAGAGGATATCTACAGCCCCCGCCTTCTTGCTCCTCTGGAATCTTTCCAGAAAGAACCCATCATTTGAGAATACGTTGACCGGTTTCGGTTTCGGTTTCGGCGGGACCTTAAACGAGGTACCAGGAAGAGAAGTTGAGGACGAAGTAGCCATGATCGGAAAAGCGTATCCCGAGTAAGGGGTGATGTAGTCATCGATATCTTGCTTTGGCAAATGTATTTCTACGGGCTGAGACTGGTTCAATGGATGGAAAGCGTGGTTCCGGGAAGTCAACTACTTGGTGATCTTGTTTACGTATTTATTTGTAGTTGTTACGTACATAACTAGTTAACTTCAAGTTGTTCCAGGACGTTCGTTCAATGTTCCTCATCATAAATGGCGTCTGGACTACTTGCAACTAATACTAGGACTTCGTCGGCTCTACTTTGAATGGCACGAACACACAAACTTGCTCTAGCAAATGTGGTTACAACTCCGCCCAAATCGGATGATCCAGATTGCTCGTTTCGCTGTCACTTCCGCGCTTTCCTCCTTTCGTTCACACCGATTCTCACAATACCAATATTCTTCCCATCCCAACGGTGTTCGAAGACGATATATGCATCCGGATAACAAGCATAATGGGAGGAGATTCGCAACTCATTATGCTCTTCTTAGGTTGCCTTTGCGAAACATTTTGTTACAATACATTTGTTACAATACACCCAAGAAGACTCCCGAAAGCAAGTTTCTTCGCACGGCGACTTCACATACTTTTTCCGGCTGGTCGGTATGATATCATTCGGACGACACACCCCTGCGTTGCGGCATGCTAGCATCAAATCTGTGACAACGACCACGATACCAGCATGCACCAGGCAATCATCCAGTTGCCAAGGCAGCAGCAATACCGTCGATGTCGCGCAAACTTTGCAAGAACAATCCTGTGAGCAAGTCTCATAGCTTACAGCTATCGTAGATTACATCCGCCAAAGAGCTGCTGTACACTTGATGAGTGTTGGCTTGACGGCGTCGACGTAATTCAAGCGTTCATGCATCATGCCAACAAGAGCACAGAACTTGCTCATGATCAAGCGCTTCGACGCTTGCACCTGATTTGATATACATGAACGTTTGAACACCAACAGTGGATAACCTTAAGTATGCTCGATGGCACAACCTCTTACAATGAACATCTTTTTACATAGGTAGGCAAATGTGCTGGGTCAACTTGTAAGTCAGCTATTCAATCCCTCACCCCTCGTGCACTGGCCTCAATGTTACTCACCGACCGCCGAGAATGAAATGAAAGTAGTAACATCAATCGTCCCCGTCCCCGAGCCCGTAAAACGCTCCAAAAGGCGTCGCAGAATATGAAAACAAAATCATCAAGAAGGACATACAATCTGCAAACTGTTCAGTCTTCGGCATCGGTAATGATACGGAGATAGTTCATCTCACCTTCACATGAGCCTTTCATACTGAACCTAATTAGCTGGCTCAATCGGTGCATGCATGCGATCCGTTCCCGGGCTCTCCTGAGATCCCTGTCGCAGCTTCTCGACATATATGAACGTCAGCAATACCAGGTCCACCATATGTTCGACTGGCGAAAAGACCTCTAGGTATGCTTCATGTCCTGCCTTCTTGAAACCAATGTTCACCGGGTGATGCCGCGCAACTTCCGTGTCGTCGAGCATGAGCTGACATTCATGCACCACGTTGTACGCCTTTCGTGAGAAGTAATTGAAAAGATGCGCAGCTGACTTACAATGCATTCGCGCGGGCCGATCTTCCACTTGTATGACTGTCCGTCGGGGCCTTGGAAAACACGCCGCCTGCGAGTGTTAAAACAACTGAACGGACCATAGACATTACACTCTCACCGTCCAAGAATCCCCTTGGTCGGGATGAATTGAGACGTCATCAAATCCATCCCATCATACTTGATGACAGATGAAGAAAATGTGTGCCACTCGATCTCTGCGAGGATTTCCGACGATTCCACTTTGCCAATATTAAATTCGCTTGGGACGTGCTTCTTGACGACCGTCACACGAGTATCGAACGAGAAGGAGGTCGAGGTCGAGTACAGAACATGTCCCTGTTCATTTGTAATCACGGTGTTACGCACATGAGGTGGTTTGAAGGTGAGCTTCATCTTCGGTGTCTGCAGAGATCGAGGATATTCTTCATATTCTTATCGCCTGCAACGTCAAGTTGTAAACAAGTTAACACTATCTTTGTGTTCGTGAGAGGGCCTGTCAGGATATTTTAAACCTCGAGTCTATGGCGCTAAAATTTTCATAGCCTCAAAAGGAGCGTGACGTCATATACAAGAGGTCCCTACAGCAAGATGCGGTAGGCCTACAATGGCCGATGTGATTTTGAGCCTTGACAATGATGATCAGTGCTCCAAGACCGGGGGACGAACTGTACAAACTTGAGCGCGCATTCGACAAGTATAGTTGCAGCGTACATGGGACCGCACTGCACCATATATCAAAAATAGCTTCAAGCTGAAACATTGGTCACACATACCTGTCAATCTGGTGCAATGATAATGAACCTTGTTGTCACTGCTCCCAAGAGCTGCGTACCATCGGTTATGGATCCTGAATTGAGGGACAGGCCTGTGCAGAACACCACATATGATGCAGGATCTATGTTGAATGCTTTCACGGCGGTCAAGAAGCAGGAAACAGAGAGTACCCAACTCACCGAAGGAAACTTGAAATTTGTGTGTAACTTGCGCCTGCAAGTGGACTTGTGTGTTTAGCACCAGATGATTCAGATGATTACAGATAAACCTGTCGCCCCTTGAGTCTGATTGACAAACGACTCTCGCTCTCGCACTTCAACCACGATCCTCCGCCTGTGATTTCAGGTTTCATGATTGAAAACCAGAAGGGCTGCAGGGCGTTCGGCTGCTGTCGGTACCTGCAGGCAGTGACTTAGTGGTAAGGGTATGGTGTCTACATGTAGGTTAGATCGCCGACGTGATTCTCGACACATTCCCATGATAATGTCAATTGCCAACGGGATAAGTACACGCATTTCTGGTGCACCAACCCTTCTATTCCTGGTAGATAGTTCGCCTGAAATATGTGCTGCTGGTCCACGCATGCTCCGGCCCCATGGTTGTCGTCATGGATGACAACGAGGAGCTAGAGCACGATTTTAGAAGCGTCGCCAATATGTCAACCTGATAATAGATCACACACAAGGTGATCGCGTAGCCTTTAGTTGACATCATTTGGCACGTGTTGCCGGTTCTGCCGCAAAGTGGAGCCAGGGGCATTATATAAGGTCCTCACAAATAGCACCTGAAGTAGCTTTCGGTTTCTTCTCTCGAACTTCATCATTACCCGCAAACTCACACTCAACATCGACATGGAGTCCACCGCTAAAGCCACTACCAACCAGCCTCAGGCTGCTATTCAAATGAGTACGTTTTTTTGCGACTGATAAGTCAATATTCATGGCAACTGCGGGTCGATTTGAATAGATGTCGTGAACCCTGCCCCTGCCAACAACAATCAGAACCACCAGGAGCACCGCGCTAAGCGTCTCCGTGGAGGAGGAGCTGCCAAAGTACGGTTTCTCGAATGTTGAAAGTCGAGAATGGTAGTTGATTCTTGTTCGCTTTACCTAGGACTGCTTCATTGGTGCTCTCGAGTGTTTCCTGTGCTTCGGTGAGTCCAGACCCCAATTACACCTTTCACCTGTAGGCTGAAACTCCTCATATAGAATGCTGCAAGGTGATTGGTGGAGATAGTGACCCCTTCGGAGTTAATCTGACTGCGACCTTCATTTCAGGACTGCTGCGAATGCTGCGCAGATATTATCTGTATGTCCACATTTTTCCCAGTGGGACGGCGCTGACTTGCGATATGTAGGCTGCCCTTGCGAGATGTGCTGTTAAATGCCCACCCGCCTTTGACACTTGTTTCATAGTCTGTATCCTTCCTTTCACGACCATGACTCTTGTGATACACATCTTTTCGATTAATATTGTACTGAGTCTGACGATGAATCGGTCGATGTAGTAGAGATAGGCTGGCATATTACATTTGATATGCCTGATACAGTCTGACAAGCGTACTAGTATTTTCGGCCCTTCGGGATTCACAGCAATTACGTGAAATTCGACAGTCACGGGTCGGGCATAAATATTCACGACAGATGATCGAAAGTGATATCTGATAAGGGTTTGGTGTAGTAGGGGTCAAACAGTCTCCTTCACTTGTCCTCCCCTCTTAGATGGAATGGACCATGGCGTTACACTGAATTTACCCCACCACGCGGGCCATAGAGTTAAAGTAGTAACAGCAACCCAGCAAAGACCTACAACGACCAGTGTTGCCGGACTTGACGAGTGGAAAACAGAAATGCCCAGGGCGGTAACGAAGCAGAACATTCTACGTGGACGTGAATAAACCTTGAATTATGCTATGCAGGAATATTGCTTACCCCCAGATCAAGTATGCATACGGAAGGCTGTACATGATTGCTAGTGCTTCAACGTCTGATTGTGTGTGAACCATTCGAGCCATGAACGATGCCTTAAAGGACGCATGAACATAACACCTTTCAGCGTGCAACAGGAAACGTACGGCGCCTTGAGCTGAGTCTGTGCCCCATCCACGACTCTCAACAGCGAGAAGCATGGATACCACCAAGGAACTGACGGAGCACATCGCCGACAGATAAATGACCACGGCTGCTGCGCTGATGACCCCAGGAACGGCCAGAAAACCGACGTCAACTGCCAGCATCACGGTGGACTGGCCAAAAAGGTCGTTCACTGCAGGTCATAGCTTAAGGAAACCACTTACGAAGATGGTAACATTGCTCCAGTCGCCATTCAGCCTGCTAATGTGCTTGGACCACTTAGGATAGTTTAAAATGTTATCTATCCATGTGTTTTGCAGGAATTTGTACTGTGCAGCTGGTGCGCCCCAGAGGAAGGTGTTCGCAAGCCTTAGTCGAAGTGTGCCTTTTTGCCTACTTTGTTCAACTTCGTAGACCGACTGGTTGGCGTTGAGACGCGCGCTGACTTGCCCATAGAAGTTCAGGAATTTTGAACGAGCTGAAGAGTCGATTTAGTGACAATGCCCGTTGTCTCCAGCACGGCTTCTATTCTCACCGAACAACCGCATGAGGCGAGCTTCTGGTGTGTAAGTGGAAGAATGCTACAGGAGGACGTATAGATCCCACCTAGCACGCACATGAGATGAGCAGGCAACTCAACACGGTCATCACTGGATGGTGTTAGAGACCCTACGTATTCCGCTAGATGGTTTGAAAGGTCAAACATGCTTTGTAGCGTGGAGAGGTCATAGGGAACAACAGAGGTATCGGATGTTAGAAAGTCTACAAAGGCGTCCCAATTCATCAATACGCGAAAACTAGCTGGGAATAACTAACCTGAGTGAGCATGAAGAAGGACATGCTTCAGTTCTGTGGCAATCTGACGTTGGATGGGAGCATTGCTCGGGTATAGTTCACAGTGCATCCTTCACGAACATGATATCAGTCAACGACGACGTTAAACTAAATGCATCGTTAGACATATAGGGCTATATGGGCGATAAGCTACGTACACAATGTGATCGACGAACCAATACTGTGCCTCGAGGGCGATTTCTGTTGTTTGCGCATAAGTCAGCCTGATTCAGGAGAGCCGAGAGATACCAACTGATGTGAGTGTCCGACTTGACACCCTTGACATGTTCGTAGATACATATAGGCTTCTCGAAATCCTGCAGCCAGAACAACAGCCGTTTGTCGTACTGCACGAAGTAATAATTACACGCGTCTCCTTTCGATTGCAACTCTAGAACGAGATGTGTCGAGTCATCGATGGCACCATTGGCTTTCAAGAGTAACTGGTCAGCTAGATGGTTGACGGCTTTGAGAAGCCTTTTGCTTCTCAGATTTGCATCCGTGAAAACGTGCTTTAAAAGTATTATAAACGCAGGCAAGGAATCGAAATCAGACACTACAACATACCCGAGAGGCATCATAGAAGTACAATGCTCCCTCCGGATGTACGACACTTTGCCAACCGTCGACGGGTGTTTCTGTAAAATCCTTCTTTTTGGCTGGGATAGGCTTTGGTTCGATGTCACTCCTTCTATATCGTAAACAATCGAACATTTGAGACCAAAAGAAACCTGACAAAACAAAAAGCATACACAAGCACTCTTCCTTTGTATCTCTGGCAAAGCTGCGGAACCAACAGTTGGAACCTGTTGGAATCCCATTCCGTTGGTAACGTAGACGGTGACCGGGAATCGATGGAAGTGCAGGAACCTTCAGCAGGATGCTGATTGAGCTGAACTTGAAGTTGGTTTGCCTGGATAGGTAAGCTCTGACTCAGAGCATCCATTGGCGTGATGACTGGAGGAACGACGCTCGCAGCTGTAAAATCCGCTGTCTCTGGTTCTGCATTGCCCTTCTTTGGCGAAATCCTCTGATAGTATGCAAGGAGACGGCTAAAAAGCGTTTGCAAGCCAGACTGCGCAGCCCGGATACCTAACTTGTGGATGAGGAGGATACATTGGCGTACGATGCGCCGGATGTGTGGGGCAGTTGTGTTGAATAGGAAGCCTAGCCAGGTCAGGATCGCCCGTGGGTACAGAATCATGAAAATGAGTCCTAGCAAGCTTCAAGCCTAGCCCCAGCAAGTTGGTGGACTGCTAAGAGGCATATAATTCTGGCGCATGCCAGCGTCACGGAATGAGCGCTTACTGTACAGCTTGTATCTCACACTCTTTATGTACCATTAACCGAGCAACATCGCGCAAAGTCAAGACGCTCGAATCGTGCCATGTACCACGCTTTACTTCTCCCTGACATTACATGTCATATTTTCGAGTTCTTGAACCCTTTTCTTTCAGGGCCCGAAGGCTCTCATGAGCCCAATCCACTTCGTCTGCAGGATCTCGTAGCAGTTGCGACAACATATCATGCGCTGAGCGGTCCGGCGCTCGACGTGCTATGGCATACTCAAGTATTCTTTGGACCAGTGCTGATGCGCATGCCGCCGTCTATCGTTGAAGTTTGAGATAGCGATTTTGGACCAGATCTGTCGGATGATAAGGTGAGGATGGTACTAGAGAATGAACCAGACTTCTACGAGGACTACATGCGTCGGAGCATTATAAGTATGGAAAGCCTAACGTCCGTGCTCTGTTACTTGATGTGACATGCTCCAAATAAGGCAGTCACATAATTGGGACACCGTGCACCCGCCATCTTTTTTTGTTTATTCAGCAATCACATATAAACGGATCCGTTTTCTATTTGTACTTGTTGAAGTTTTGTACCAGTACGACGTTTTGATCGGACTATCACATCGCAATGCTTTTCAATGGCTTGACGTCGATGTGTGCATATCGATGTACACAACTCCAGTTTACTATACTTGGTCTTACTTTTGTTATCGGGCAAATGTCGAAACCTCGATTTTGGTGGTGTGATCTTCCATGGCACAGCCACCTTCGCGCCATGTAACCACCAAAACCAATCAATCGTTTCACGCTATAACTACCATATCACAGTACTGAGTATTGATATCAAGCGAGACATATACGATGGCTACGTGTTTGTTTCCAAGAAGAAAGTACCAAGTCCCAGTTCCAAGAAGAAATTTCTAATTTTCACGTTCTTCTTCACCATCTGCATAAGCCTCTGGCCCATCTTCTCCATCTGCGCAAGCCTCTAGCTCATCTTCTTCTTCCCCACTCGTATAAACCTCTAGCCCAAATGCCGGCCATTTGCAGTACTTGTTGCAAATATGCTCCTTCTCAAACTGACTCACAGTCGTCTCGATGTTTCCATCCCCGAAAATATCAAGGTGGCCATCACTGACGGATCTATCTGATGTGTCAGATCAACATAAGAAGCCCAACACTCAAGCAACTCACGGATGTGTCAGGATTTGAGGGTCCGTCAGCAGCGTTGTACTCCCTAATTTTAAAGGTATTGTGTCAGTCTCAGAGTGCACACTGGTACATTGTTCATGCACCTTGATAATCAGATATAAATGCCAATTTACCGGTCTTGGCATATTGTATGTGCTGCGTGAATGAAAAGAACACCGCCAAGTCATAGCCGTACTCGTCATAATCAATCAAAGGGTTGGCGTCCATATTGTGAATAAATTTGACGAAGTCTTCTCCATCGCTGTCGATGAACTCTTCGAGAAGAAAGACGGCACGTGTGGACCCAGTCTTGCCTCCAGGTTTTCTATCACCCTGAAAATAAGCCAGTGCAAGCCCACCTTCTACAAAACGAACTCGTGGAATTGGGAATGGGGGTGGTTCAGATGAAGATGCAACACAACGATCAATGAAGTCGTAGGTTAGCTTTAACAAGGACTTCGCCCAGTACAAAATGTTGGCCTCCTTGAAGAGCCTGGATAGTTCATCAACGAGTGAATAACGGGCAATCTTGTATGGTCCCGTCGTGGTGGTGGGTGTTGTGAATACCTTATGGTAGGGTCATTTAACAACAATCTTATCGTGCACAACAGAACCGGGGCCTATCTTTGGCGGGGCCATCAGCGTGAGCCATCCTGTGTGAGCAGTTTTGAAGCCTCCGACTCCAATCAGGCCTTGAGGTGATGTATCGACAATCAGCTCACCCATGGACCACTCAGCAGTGTCCACGGAAAAGGAATGGTACTTGTCCAGTAAGAGGTCTGTTATGGGGCGAGAAGGGACTAGGTAGAAGTGGATCCTCTCACTCTGTCGCCCAAAGACTAAAAGTCAAATAAGTCCTGCTGCTAGCGCCATAAGTATAATGAACATACCTTGCTTCATGTCTAAGTTAGTGCCTCCACCAATCCTCAAAACTTCCTTCAGTTGGTCATGATCAGGAGAACAGAGAGCTGCAGGTGCGACATCTCTCTTTCAAGGAGGAGACGGAATATCAAAGCTGCTAGAGCTGTGAGTGTGTTGATGGGATCGCTTGGTGGAGGTAGTGACAGTGGTCATAGGCAAAATATTGCTTTGGACGTTGTCAGAGGTGGTGGCGCCATCATTGGTTTGCGCTGTACCAAGCTCACTCTCCAAGTCCACTGAGGATTGTACTGAAGAGGGGACTTGGGGGGTGATAACTTTGCAAGCAGGACGTTGACCAATACGAGCAGCATTCTAAATAGTGAAATAATGTTAGTTTGGCAAACAGGTGAGGTAAACACATACCATTTCAGCATCTTCCCGCCAGTTCTCGTATTCAATCCACTGAGTCTCAGGAACAATGACCATTAGTGCAAACTGTCTTGATTTGAATATTGTTGTCTTTGAGCCTTTGCGGGACAGCTGCTGACATTGATCGTAGAAGTATGTAAGCAACCGACCGTCGGTGATTGGAAAGATCCACCCATGCAGAATCTCACACTATAAACTCATTCACCCGCCAGAGAAATCCACCACCAAAAATCTGCAACTTGGGCACAATAGTGTCCAATGCGAGCTCAATCAGCCCTGGTGCATCAATCTGTGCATCAATGCCCTTCTTTCCCTCACATATATTCTAAGCAAAGATGTCAGTCACCACCAAGTTCAATAATATAGCGCATACATACCCCAATGGGAACCCCGCGTTTTTTTGCGACCTCCACCTTCATGAACTGCACTAATTTCGATTAAGATGGTCTCTGCCGGAGGTGTGGCATAAGATATCTTGGCCCAGCGTTCACGCTCAGTAGCATATAGTGCGTGTTGAGATGAGTATCCCATTGGACCGTTTGATGAACCTGACAGAATCAGAGATGAGTGGAAGGGTCACAACGCACTAAACAAGAGAGAATCATCTAACCTTGCCCAGGCCATGGTGGACCAGTTGACTGTGATGAGCCTTGCCATGACGAGCCTTGCCATGATGTAGGTATCATGATGTCTGGCCCTGCAGTGCGACGAGGCATTGCCACCACAGGTGGAGGGTTGATCGTTACTGTTGTTGTGTGAATTAGCAGAGGGACTCCGAACGTATAATATACTCACATTTCCGTTGTGCTGCATTCACCAACTGTTGAATTGCACGCATATCAGGAGCAACCCGGTCGTTATTTGAACCCTGTGCACTGGCAAATGGATGCAGCTGCTCGGTTCGGCGGGTGGGTCTCACTGAGGTCGCTGGGTTCTTCTTGTAATGCAAGTAGCAGGGGGCACACACATTACGCCCAGGTTGTCCTGGCTTGATGGTAGCCACATAGAAACATGGGTCACCTTTCCTGATCTTGGCCCTGCAAACAGGACGGTCACAGATGCGATCCTCTTTGGCATAGGCATCCTCGGTGAATTGAGAAATGATCTCGTACTCTGCCATCGTGGTCTGTAATAATCTGCTGCCAATTCATCACCTTCAATATATATGTCATCAGGAGGTTTACAAGGTCATACATGAGCGCCGGAACAAGGTCATACATGACCGTAACACATGTGGAGAACACATCGGGAGGTTTGCGGATGACATGAGTCGCCAGAATGTAACTGTGAATCTTGCTTAACACTCTTATTGAGGAGCTAGAAGTGGCTGCACATCAGCCCACGAGCCTTGGAAAGAAATGATGGCAAGCTAGGTGTACTTACTTGATAGGGCTACTTGGAACAAAAGGGTGCCAATTCCTCGCGAGCCTGAATTTCCCAGTCCCCAGTCCGAGTATGCGACTCTCTACAGATGGGCAAGACAAGGGGGATGATATGTGAGTCGGAGTGTTTGCCAGTCCAGCAAATGACTTACCCACTTAACAGTTTGAGCGTGAAGTTGGTGTTAGTCAAGGAGGCAATTCTGGATTTGAAGTAAATGACTTACCCAGTCCCCGGTCCGAGTATGTGATTCTCTACAGATGGGCAAGACAAAGGGGGATGATACGCGAGTCGGAGTGTTTGCCAGTCCAGCAAATGACTTACCCACTTAACAGTTTGAGCGTGAAGTTGGTGTTAGTCAAGGAGGCAATTCTGGATTTGAAGTAAATGACTTACCCAGTCCCTGGTCCGAGTATGCGATTCTCTACAGATGGGCAAGACAAAGGGGGATGATACGTGAGTCGGAGTGTTTGCCAGTCCAGCAAATGACTTACCCACTTAACAGTTTGAGCGTGAAGTTGGTGTTAGTCAAGGAGGCAATTCTGGATTTGAAGTAAATGACTTACCCAGTCCCCGGTCCGAGTATGCGACTCTCTACAGATGGGCAAGACAAAGGGGGATGATACGAGTCAGAGTGTTTGCCAGTCCAGCAAATGACTTACCCACTTAACAGTTTGAGCATGAGGATTGGCAGCTGCGTGGTGAACTCAAACTGAGCAAGACCTATCAGAGGATGAGTATCACTGTTTGCGTACCTCTTACAAACCAATTTGAGTCATTATCACTGGCTGCCAGTTGCATAGCCCATCAACACGTAAAGGTACGCAAGGATATCAACATGTAAAAGTACGCAAGGCCATCAGCTACCAGCTGCATAGCCCATCAACACGTAAAGGTACGTAAGGATGATGATGTGCTATCACCGATCAGTGTTCCTGGCAAGCAGAACACCACTCATTCAATATGAGTCCTGCAGCTCAGTCAGATTATAAATATCAACACCTACACAGCCATTGTGATTATTCCATGCCAAACCAATGGAAACCCACTCGTGAGCTTTCACTATAACTTTCCTCCCAGTGTTCTGATCTTCATGCAGCTCTGCTGGAGCTAATTGCACCACATATTCTGCGCATGTGGAAAGCACACCAGACAGACCGTCAGATTGTCCTTGAGCTGCAGAAGCACATCGACACAAGTCGCTATGGCATCGGGTAAGTCACAGGGTTATTATTCCTCACCCATAATGTAATGTTGAACACTAGACGTACCAAATTTCTCGAAATCCGCCAAGCAATGGGCCTTCACCGGACCCGCCAGCAAGCTCATACTGTTGAGTCGATTCGCAATGCAATGATCGAGTTACGTGCAATCTATCCAAATGCGGGTGCACGTGAAATGGCAAGTTTGCTGTTTCATGAGAAGGATATGAGCGTGGCTAGGTGATATCTGTGCTGACTGTACTGCATCAGTTCGCTGACTCTTTTTCATCTTAGGAGTGTCCTACTAAGTATCATATTTTGCTAGGTTTGAACCTGGCCTTGTCCGCGAGCGTAAGGCACGTCGCCTTCGAAGAAGGCGATTCTGGGCCACAGGTGTAAATGATTTGTTTGCAGTCGACCAGCACGATAAATGGCTCAAGTTTGGTCTGGGGCTGCACATGGGTATTGAACCATTCTCTGGCCGCATTATGTGGATCAGAGTCTGGCATTCTAACAGAAATCCGCAGTTGATTCTTAGCTATTATCTTGACACAATTGAAGAACTTGGCCATAAGTTAATACATATTATTCATGACACCCATGAGCCTGACTCATTTCATAGATATGCCTATGGTCACACAAAGTGACCCAGGTTCTGAAAAATTTGGCATTGCCAATGCTCACACGATGTTACGACAATGGCATGACCCGGATTTGCACGGCACGCTCCAACATCACTGGATGTGCAACAAGAAGAATGTCATGCCGGAGATCACCTGGTCTCAACTGCGGCGTCGTTTCACCCCAGGCTTCGAAAGTCTACTGGATCACGGCGTCAACACAGGCTGGTATAATACTAACAACACTGTTCAAGTGTAAGTCATGTTTTCGGGCTTTGTCTCATCATTAGCAGCTCAAATATTCATTTCAGACTAGTTTTCCATTGGGTCTTTATTCCATGGCTCCAGCAGGAGCTAAATGCTTATCGAGATCGCATCAACAACTCTGCAAAACGGCGTGACCGCAATAAGGTACGTTTTCTGTAATACCATTGTATTATTGAATCTCACGTCATTTATGTTTTCATCCAGATTCTCCCACATGGCGTCCCCAATCTCATCTACGAGGCAGCTGAAGACTTTGGGGCCTTAGATTTCAAGGTTCGTACTAATGCATCACTACTGTCAACAGTATTCTAATAGCAATCCCATGTACGAAGTGCCTACATCAAGCCTTCACATCAAGTATTTGATCTGGTCCCTCAGGCATTTGGGGAATACATTGCGCAACTCTATGATCAACTGGGTCGCCCAGCAGTTACACGACAATCAGCTTGGGATATTTATCTCCAGCTGTTGGACCTATTGCAGCATGCTGATGAGCTGCCACCACAGATTGAGCTCCTAGACAGCAGCGAAGATGAAGAAGTTGTCCTGCTTTTGGACAATTACAAGGACTTACCTCCATCCAACGACGCATATTATATGGGGGGTGTGAATGGAGGACTCGGCATGGGTAAGTTGCCGTTTATCATGCTCCATGTTGGAAACATGACATTTTTCAGATACCGAACACCATCGTCAATTGGACAGTTTTGAACGTGATGATGAACCGGAATTGACAGGAGTGGAGGAAGTCTTTGAACTGGATGATGCTGGCTTAGTTGTCTCGGAGTTCTCAGATTGTGAAGATGATGATGGTTCCGCAGACGAATGGTAATTGTCTCATTCATCTCAGTATACTAGTTAGATTTCTTGTACAATTCAGACGCACACTTGTTTGCATTCCGAACCACATCAGCGTGGGGCGATAAAACGTATCTCCAGCGGTGTACAGGGTCCTATGCCCTTAAATGGATGCGTGACACTGATTTGAGAGCACGGACGTTAGGCTTTCCATATATAAGTGATCAGACCTTCCCGTGATTGGTATGGGTCTCCTCACAAATGTTTCAGCACTTGATTCAAGACCCTTTGCCCTCGGATATGTTATACATGCTTCCTTATGCTCGACGGATCAAGAGCATAGGTTCACTTGTAGCTGAATGTTGATGGCCTCTCCCCCGAAACGTTTTCGATTTCCTGCTATATCATCAATTGGCTTCGTTCGGCCTACCCTAAGGAGCATTTTCTACCCCGTTTCACTCACATGGTCATGACCTGTTACGACGAAATGAGCTATCATAATATGGATATTTCATTGGTGCCGTTCTTCCGTTGTAACTTCACGAGTCTCAAGTTTTATCCTAAGTTCGACGACAGAATGGAAGGCTGGCCATTCTGGCCAATGATCTCAGCTCAGGACGATCCGATTTGCAGGTAAGGCATGATCGAAGAGGCGTACATTGATTGACACAATCTCGCAGTCTCAGTTATGTCGCGCAGTATGCCTGTATTTTACTCTGGAGCCATTGCTCCTATGTGCTTGTTCCACGATCTAGAACACCTAGATCTTAAGATCAGTGGGGAGGCTTCCGAGGGTCCGGCCTCGCTGGCCTTCAATTGTTCCGCCCGCATGCTGATACTATCGGTAGATGTGGATTCATCCTACGCCGATCCGAAAGCAGTGGCAGAATTTTTTGCGACGGTATTGCCTGGCAGAGAATTCAAGATCGTACTTACTGGGTCCTTTTGCTGGCAGGTTCAATACAAATCTTCAAATGCGTGGTATGAGGTTGTAGAATGGCTCAGGAGGTCACAGCCGAGCAGTTTCGAATTCGGCCCTTGCCATCATTCAAACATTGTTACAGGTGTAGGGTCGGTCTGTAACATTCCTCGTTGTGACAATAACTACTAGGATAGCAAGTCGCACCTACACACATACTGCAGTCGTAGTAGTCTACATAGAGACAAGCTAAAACATCTCTGCAATAGCTAAACAGAAGGCAGAGAAAATCCAATAAGAATACAGTAAAATACAGCACTTGGCGGAATTTAGGCTACACTTTCTCTATCCATCCGTCGGCGTTTACGCTCTTGCTCCTCCATGATAAGCCGTTCAGCAGCTGACATCGGCGCAGGCCGTTTTCTCTCATTCCCACCGCCACCCTCTAAGCTCTCCGACTTGACAGGAGCGGCAGACTTGAACACGTTAGGCCGCTTCAATAGACTGGCTTTGAGAGGATTGACACCGGGCTTCACAGCAGTCAGCTTCAGCCCTGTCGGAGCGGCCGTCGGCGTTGTGTCCGATGTGGTTGCTGGTTTTGCAGATTTTGCAGAAAATGACAGAACAACTTTTTCTGCGCCCTCTTCTCTCTTGAGGCCCTCCCCGGCAGGGGGACTCGCGCTTCCATCGTCACTCCCGTCTTTCTCCAACTTTGCCCTCTCAATCTGCTCTGCAATCAGAGTGCGCTCCCGCTGTTCATCATCCCGCGTAGCTCGATCCTTTTTTATAGAGGCCTCTTGCTTTGCGAGCGCTTTCGGGCTGCTGTCGATCCACGCAATGAACCACCCTTTCTCAGTTTCGTCCACACGCGCAATCCCTGAGCGCCCCAAGTGCTTGGCGAATTCGGTGAGAGTCACCCAGCGGGTGGCGTTCATGTGAAGGTGGTTCTTGTCTTGGATGAATTCTTGGTAGACTTGATTGGCGCGCACGCGTTTCGTGTTATATCTTACAAATGTTATATAGAGTTCTAAACATTGATACCAGATTTAAACAGAGCTACGCACCGTCTACTTAGAAGCTGGACAAAATCATGCTGGAACTGGCTCGAGAAATCAGCAATATGCCGCCCGGCATTCTCGCCGACGACAAGCATCTGGCGAAGATGGGCCTCTGACTGAGCATGGCACTTGAAGCCGTTCTCATCTCGGCACTGCTTCTCACAGACTTGACAGTACCACCGCAGGCGCTGTAGGCCCTTGGATTTCATCTTATTGGCGAGATACTTCGGAGTTCCGACTGGACATTGAGCGTTAGCGGGATTTATTATTGTAAAATGTAAGTCTGACTGACCTTCTGCGCGCGGCATGGTGGGCAATAAACAAGAGGTCCGGGTAAGATTGGGGTAAGAGTGGTAGTCACTTTGAAATCACTGAATGGGACTGGTGGAAGAAGTCGTCTAAGGTAAGCTTAGTCATCTTTAATATTACGAATGCCCTACTGAGTCACGTGACTCATGGCTGTGTAATGATGACAGCGCTGAAGCTGGAAGTTTCAAGTTGCACGAAGGCCTACAGCAAGCGCAGGGACTATGCTCAGCGAGAAAGCAAAAGGGAAGCAGCGTGAAATAGACCCGTCCCTTGAACAATCCTCGTCCTCGACACCGCCGGATGATTCCAGAGACCTGACGATCCGGTTTACTGAGGGTATCCCCGACTTTAACCTCCCAGTCCGTCCGAAGGACACAGTCAGGGATGTCAAAGCTAATGTGCGTTGTTGCAAGTGTGTTTGGTGCTTGTCTTTTGAACAAATGAACACAGATAGTTACAGGTCTCCCCCAATTGAAAGACCGTCGGCTTCGTCTCATACACGCTGGGCGCCTGCTAACGGATGGAACGCTTCTTCACGAATGGCTTACAACCCTCGAGGAGCGACAAGTGCGAGCCTCGGCCCGTTCACAAGAGATCTCAAAGGAGGATCATCAACTGGTGACGTGGTTGCATTGTTCTGTTGGTCCCGTGATCGAGCCTGGAGAGAATGAAGAGGAGAAACCACAGGTGCGTGACCCATGGAAATATTGATTCTTGTTCGCTTATTGCTTCTGCACACAGGTCGCTCAACTACAGCCACTGAGGGGATTTGACAGGCTTGCTGCTGCAGGATTCTCTGAAGACGACATCGCGAATTTCAGACGGCAGTTTCATAGCCAATCATCGTCAAATTATCTTGACATTGAGTTTGAGAACGAGGAAGACTGTATGGACTCATAAATCTACTAGAAATCATGCTTACCATATAGCAGATGACGAACACGCGCGAGCTCTCGAAGAACAATGGATAGACTCTATGGATAACGTCAACACAGCGTCCCTTTCTTCTGCCTCCTCACAGAGCCTCATTCTCCGTGGGATTGTCATTGGGTTTTTCTTCCCGATCATACCATTTTTCTTCCTGCGTGAAACGAAACCCGCAGTTTTCTGGGAAGAGGGCGAGCACGAGAGTGGGGAAAGTGTCATATTTTCGTCAGTCTCTTTTATTATTATTCATGAAATCCACTGTAGCCATGTACTGACTGGTACCCTAGACGGCGTACACAAGTGGGAGTTGTTTTTGGATTCTTGGTTAATTTGCTGTTTGGGATGTGGAGATATCTGCTGGACACGTCGTAGGTGCACATGGAACTCTTATGATTGTGACCTTGTATAGGGACGTCGACTCATCAGAATTCGCTAATGTAAAGCTTCTCCGCAGAGTTTGACTGCATTCGTATCAATGTCATGAATTATCCGTGGATTATTTATTGTCAGCCAGGTAACCTGATGTTTTGAGCGATGGCCTGGTTTCCTCAAGTCCTCACCTAATATAACATCTGGTTCTGAGAATAGACAAGTGCCTATTTAAATTCTTCCATTAGAACACATTAATATTATAGCTTGGCTTATAAAGAGCGCACTTTTGGTGTGCACAAGTTCGGTGGGGATTAGACTTGGCGTGGCGGTGCGTGGCTCTTCTCAAAAGACCTCTCTTTCTGGTTCTTACGAAGATAGTGCAGACATGGATGTATTGGGTATGTTCCACGGGTGATGCCCTTCAAATCATGCACGCGGAATATTGACGTATGACGCATGATATGTCCCATAACAACCTTCATGGTGCGTGAGTCACTCGTCTCTAATGTAGTGGTATGGAGTTGATAAATTCGGGGCGATACCGCCAGTGATATTACCAGGCTGTTCAGTAGCGCATCTCTCTAGCAGGATGCGCATAACGGGTGCACACGATATCGCCCCGAATTTATCAACTCCATACCACTACATTAGAGACGAGTGACTCATGCACCATGAAGGTTGTTATGGGACATATCATGCGTCACACGTCTCAGATACACACTGATGTAGCTTTGCCGCCAGCCAGGCGGGCAACAACTCTGCTCTCCACTAGCCTTGAAAAAATACGCCCACACAATTTTCTTTCCCTTTAACATATTTCGAGATCTCGCAGCGTGATTCATTGCATCCATTGTTCATTTATAATATGTAGGCTACGAGATCTGACCACATCCTTCTCTAGGGCGACGCCGTTGGTATGGATGATGGAACACGATCGATATACGTATGCAATTGGGGGAGAACGTTCGACACCTCCTTCAGTTAGCAATGTCATATTTGCTACGAGTCGAAGTTGAGCAGTGTCTCGCTTCGCATAGCGCTGTGCATTGACGCCAGTACAGCATTGATGCGGTCACGAGGTCACTTCCGGGCCTATGTGTTGCTATATGCAGTTGATGCTTTACACAGCTACGCGTCTTAACCACAAACCGTCAGTGTAGCGACAGGTAGGTGGTCTACTTGGTTGTCTCAATTTTTGTCAAGTGTCCGCTAGGCATGCTAAGGGATGCAGCTACCCCTGCAGAATGAGACCAAAAGCCCAGCGTGCAAGGCGACGAGAAAGCATCTGAGTCGCATCAATTTAGATCATGTCATTTAAATCCCATGTATGAATACGACATCAACTCCATCGCCACACCTCCAGGTGTTAGTAAGTGGGTCAGCTGCCGCGCCTCATAACCGTTACACCAAAGGTAGAATACTGAAGACTTAGTCTTCAGTACCAGCGACAGTATATGGGAACTCAAGTAAGCCGGTGTGCTTACACCAGGCCTCTATACGTATCATTGTGGATGTGGCGTAGTAGAAGACCTGCGCGGACCTGCGCGGACCATAAAGGCCGCGGTGACTCAATCAGACGTTGCACTTCTTTCATCCATTTCATACCCATCTATTCATCACCGATAGAACGCTCTCATCTCCATGTCAGATTCATCAGGATCACCGGATCTTCCTGTAGCACCCCTGCCGCTCACATCGAAACACCGTGATGAGCTCGAGCAAGCCATACTCGAACGAGTTGGCGGCCTCTTGGACTTGGTGCACAATCAGATTGAGAGCGTGCCGGATGTGCTGTATGACTGCATCGTCATGGACATCATCCGGGAATCAAGGCGTTTTCTCAAACGCGAGAACCTGAAGAATGTCCTTCGAGTCGATATTGACATGGTAAACGAACAAACACTACAGCAGCACCCTCAACTACGGGACATAATCCGCGAAGCCTGCCGGACGCGCTCAAATCTCACCCACATTGTTGACCTCAGTGAGTATTTGTGCACTCCATATTCGTGTCCCTGTATGTGCTGACAGTTGTCGAAAACGCAGAAATATTTCAGATTGTACCCGAATCGGACAACACCCCCACGTCCCCATCTCAAGGTCAGAGGGTTCATCCTGTGGTACTTACATTTATATCTTACGTCGGTTACATGATCCTAGACGAGGACGAGCCACACGTCCTTTACGAATCATTCGTCAGACCTTACATCGGGAAGGCGGTGGACGGTTTTTACGAGTACCTGAAAAGCAACAACGAGAAGTTCAGAGGACGCGGCATCTCGAGGCCTTACTATGCCAAGTTCTGTTCGATCGTCCAAAGTACGGGAACCGGGAAATCGAGACTGATGACCGAGGTCAGGCTCAGGCTCGTAACATGTATCCTTGTATGAGGTGGCTAAAGCACTGAAATAGCTCCGGACCAAAGGCGTTCTTGTCCTGTATATGAACTTTCGCGAACCAAGCGATGAAGGCTTCCCTGAGCGAGACCTAGTGCCAGCGCGTATATTGACGCAATACACGGACTGCTCTCAAGCCGAGTATACTGCTCGTTGTTCCGCACTCTTTGCAGCCGTATTCCACACGATCCAGCAAGATCTGAGCGCCAAGCTACCTTCACCGCACTCTGGCAGCGCTGGTGCTGCAATCAAGTCTTGGAATGATCAGATGTGCGACATGCGCTCGGCAGCTCGTACGAAGTTCTTTGAGAAAGTTCAATCTCGATATCAACTGGTGAGCACGGGCGATAATGGTCATGACAAACAGACTAAGGCTGAAGTTTTAAACAGATCCTTGACGAGATCACAATGCCGAAGAGCAAAGAGAACGCTGATGTCAATCGCGACGCGCCAATAATTGAAGAGACCGCTGCAAAACTCAGGAGCATGTCTCTGACAGGTAAATGTTCTGTTTCGCATATAGCGGCCACCTTAGCTCACATCGTACGTGAACAGATGTACAGATCAAAGCGTGGGACATTGGTCGATGCCGCTTATACCGATATGCTGAAAACGCCACATGTATTCCCCCACTGGGACGACGCCCCAAAACTCGTCATAGCATTCGATGAAGCCCACCCTTTGAGCAAAATGAGTAGCAAGGGGTTTCGTCCATCCCATATTCTTTGCAGGACAATAAACGCCTACTGTCAGAACGATGCATCAGTCTGGGTCGTTTTTGCATCCACGACATCACCAGTGGCCGATTTTTCAGCTCCTCAGCAGGTGATCCGTAAGTACATCTTCTGCGTCACCTTATTTCCATTTTTTTTCACACAATTTTGCAGATGATTCCCTGCGGGTAGCAATAGGCGGCGACCTTTTATACCAGCCTTATACATATCTTGGTTGGGACCAGAATGCGGACTCTCTGTCTGATATATCGGCTAATGATGTTGGAAAGTTCCACCATATCGTCGGATTCGGTCGTCCATTGTTCGTCCTCCTGTTTTCATCCTCGTGTTCAGTTTCGTTGACCACCATGAATAGGTGGAAGTCGCTCATGTACAAAGAGAACATCATGAAGCTGGCTGCCCACAAGCTCTGCAACTCCAAAAGATCTGATCCTCAAGACATAAACAAGGCACTCGCCGTACTGTCGCAGAGATTCGCTCTCGAAATTTGCTTCGGTCACCCCAATGCTATCTCTTATCTCGAAAAAGGAGTGGCCAACCACCTGCGCGTATGCTTCTCGATGACCGAAGATAGATCATGGGTATTCACCGGTTATCCATCGGAGCCGCTTCTATCTTGCGTTGCGGCAATTCTACTCCATGGGGTCAATTTGACGGACGCTTTGGGGGTTTTGAAGGCACAGGTTGATAGTGGGATAGTCGAAACAGGACAAAGTGGAGAGCTGGCCAGCAGACTTTTGCTGCTTCTTGCCAAGGACATGTACGTTCGCAGTCATCTCTCCGAAGGCACGATCTCGAATCTATACTATTTCGGAACCGCGGACGCGGAATTGATGGACTGCCAGAAAGTCTCTGTCATCGATTTCCTGGAATACCTTTTTGGGGATGAGTTCTGGTCGAAGGCGGGCATGGATGCCAAGGCAGCTTTTCAGCATGCATACATCAATTTCTCGCATTGGGTCCCCATGGAAAACTTTATATCGTCGACATATTCCAAGTTAGCTGACGTTGAGTCGTCGAGGTAAGCTTCTACTCGTTGTCAAGCGATATCATCTCTTAGATACCTCTGCACAGCGCCAGATGCAACGCCCAAGAGTGGACTTTGCGACACTGGCATCGCACGAGCGCGGTGCAATGCTGCCATCTGCAACCGCTCGTCGACAAGATGATTCCCATCTATTTTGATGATCCCGCCCTGGGCTCCAATGATGCCGACCGCATGTCGCAGATGTTTGTTTCGGATAAAGCGGGGAAGAATTGCAATGAGTCAACCTTGGCGTTCATTCACGCGCACGGATGACTTCGATCGAATGCTTATCAGACCTCCCCTACATCGCTCTCCTTCTCGACCTCAATGTGGACCCGAAGCTTAGCGTCACATTTCCTGCGAGGATGCCAAACCATCCTGAAACCGACCGATGTCTGCGGATCTATGCTGCCGGAATGAGCGACACGACTATTTCCATTCTTGCATGAACATCCCGAAGTTGCGAAACTGCTACATGGGCTTATCTCGCGGCAGCAAGAAGCGCCATCGCGGACATTTGAACGTCTAGAAGCACTCGTGAAATTCGGGAGCACTGCTACGTTACACCACTCGCGGTGGGAGGCACAAGATGCACTGTAATTCATCCGCAACTTGGACCGTAATGAAGTGAAAACCAATGTATTTTTACTGGAACAATCATGTCTGAAATAATTAATCAGTGTAATACCAGTTATTGCCATAATAAACGTCAGTCGCACTTCTCAATCGTTCTCCATTTTTAGGGAGTCGTGTTGATGTAGTCTTGAAAGTTGACGGTAATCCTAGTAGATACAGTTCCAACTAATCCTGTGAGTAGTATTTCAAGCGAACTCAGGCAGCATCATGGAGATCCAAAAAGGGACCGAGGAACGGGAACGGTGAGGATGGCGAAAATGATGAGACAAGGAAAGAAATCCGCACTACCGCCAACACTGCGTCTGCGGTAACTGTTGGTCATATGGTCATTATCAAAGAAGCTCAAGATGTCAAATATGTGCATGTCATTTTTTTGATTGAGCGTCGGCCAGTAGACATCCGGGAAATTCAAACATTTCTGGAGTCCTGACAGGTGTTTCGTGCCAGAGATACAAGTGAGAGTTAGATCTTGATATGCCTCCGGTGCGGGTCCAAGGAGCTCTCGACATTGGATCGCTAGTTGCTGTCACGAGTCTAGGAAGAGGTTCCAGACGACACGCAGCACTCAGATTAATCCGAAGCGAATATAGCTGAGCGCTCATCAGTGGATCTTTGAAAAATTCTGCCAATCCAAATGCCAATAACTTACCGCGAACTGAATGATCTGACATAGACCGCAAGGATCAGCCTGTTAGAGCAGCTCGTCGCATGAAGATGCTGGTAGTTGCTGTAGAAGTGAAGAAGCTCGAGGCGCGTGTACATAATGTAATCTTATCAATTTGGTTGCAATTAGGTCAACGCTAAACGCGCTGCCGCGTGTTTGATCCAAATTTTCTATCAAAGCTCTCGTGCAGCCTTTGTAAACGACCTTCACGACCATTCATCCTTTGTTTCTTTCTTTTCATATACCAGCCTGAGGTCTGTACTTGATTGTTAATCCATAGGTTGATTTTAACTTGAAAAAATGCTATCCTGATCATCATCATGGATTGTGCACAGATGGATCTTCAATCACTGGCGAACTTGTTCGCGACAACTTACAACCCTGATCCTAATGTACAGAAGACTGGCGAGCTCCAAATACGCAAGGTAATGTCCTGTTTCATTAGACCTGCGATCATCGCGCTGATCGCCCCTGCAGATCGGTGCACAGGAGGGCATGCTCACTGCCCTTCTGCAGATCATCGCATCTGACGGCGTTGAACTGTGCGTCCACTCCTTCTGCAAATAGTTTCACCATACTCCATATACTTACTTCACGACAGAGCTACTCGCCAGGCCTGTAGTGTTTACCTCAAGAATCGCGTACATACCTCCTACATTCTTCCGCCAAATCCCCGCCCAGACCACGTTCCAATCGCTCAGTCCGACCGCACCGCTCTAAAAGCCAGCATTCTTCCCCTTCTTGCTGCCAGTCCCAGCCGCTCCATCACCGTCCAGCTCGCAGCGACTCTCAAGGACCTCGTGGCCCATGACTTCCCCGATCGCTGGTCATCTCTTTTGGATGACGTGAGAAGGCTCTTGGGAAGTGGAGATGTGAGAGAAGTCGGAGCTGGTGTCGTAGCCGCACTCGAGTGCGTTAGAGCGTTCAGGTACGTGTTCCATTGTGTTATCTTTCGTATCTCTCTAATAAACGCGTAGATTCCGCCAAAAAGCCGACGTCCTTCCAGGCATCATCGCCTCCCTTTTCCCCACACTCGTCACTATCGCTGATGGCATGCTCAATACCTCCCCATCCCAACCCGCATCCCAGGAGATCCCTGCCATGTTGCACCTTATTCTCAAGACGTACAAAACTGCGATCATTGTCAACCTTTCTCCACACCAGCAGAGCCCAGAATCACTCGTTCCCTGGGGAAGACTCTTGTTCCGCCTTGTGGAGATGTCTGTCCCCGTAGAAGGTGTTCCAACTGACGAGGAAGACCGGGAGAGATGCGAATGGTGGAAGGCCAAGAAGTGGGCGTATGGAATCCTCGGTCGACTGTTCCATCGGTATGTAATTTCTTCACATATGCGATGTGTTTCTGAGAACATTGTAGCTTCGGAAATCCCTCCCAACTGCCATCGCCGATGCAGAACGAGTATGGCGTATTCGCAGAGCATTTCGTGACTACATTCGCTCCGGAAATCTTCAAGGTGTACCTCCACCAAGTCGAGCTATACGTCTCAGGACAGGTATGGCTGGGCAAGAAATGCCAATATCAGATCTTCCAGTTTTTCACAGAATGGTACGCGTCAGCTTTTAATCCCTCGGATTGTGCTGATGCATTTCTCCACAGTATTAAGCCGAAGTCGACGTGGATACTTCTGAAGCCCCATGTCGACAGCCTCGTGGCTAACTTTGCATTCCCCCAGCTCACTTTCAACGCGTCTAAACAAGCTATGTGGGAGGCCGATCCAGTAGAGTACGTCCGTGCTAGTGTCGGTACGTATATCTGGGTCCTTTCTACTGTTTCTATATCCATATCTCACCTGCACCAGACGAGTACGAAAACTTCTCGTCCCCCGTAAGTGGTGCGACCTCGTTCCTCCTCTCCCTTGCAAGCAACCGCACGAAAACGTCCTTCCTTCCGATGCTCCAGTTCATCAACACTGTCTTGCGCTCGTGCGTCACTGTTACTTCTATTGCATCCGTTAACTGACAAGAATACGATACAGAAATCCTACACCGGCTCAGCGCTTTGGCGCGCTTACGATGATGTCAGTCCTCGGCCCCTTTATCGTGCGCCATCCCGATGTCAAGGGAAGCATCGAGCAGTTCATGGTACAGTACGTCCTGCCCGAGTTCACGTCGCAGGAGCCGTACTTGCGGAGTGTCGTATGTCTATTTATTTCCCTCTATCCCTTGATCTTCGCTGACGTGATATAGGCATGCGAGGTGCTTGGTGTAGTGGCCAAGGCTGGTATCACTTGGACTAGTGAAGAGGTGGGCATATCTACAAGTGTTGTTTTTGTGCTAATGTTGATTCTGCTCAGAACTTGAACAACCACTCCCGCGCTGTGGCGTTGGCCCTGGATGACCGCGAACTCCCAGTACGCGTGCAAGCTGCGCTGGCTATCACCGAGCTGGTTGTCATTCACGACTCTGGTTAGTTGAAAAAATTCACCCCTTCCTCTTACGCTGCATCTAAGCTGACTTTGGTTCTCTAGTCAGGGACGCGGTGTCTCCGCAAGTCGGCAAGGTTGTGCAAGGTGCGTCTCGTGTCCAAACCCACTGATGCACTCATTGATTTTGATGGTGGCTATTGCAGATCTTCTCAAACTCTCCGATGAGACGGACCTCGATATCCTCAATCACAGCATGGAAGCCATGGTCGACCGCTTCCAAAACGAGCTTCTGCCTGTGGCTTCGCAGCTCACCGCACGCCTGGTGAGCACCTCATCCCTTACTCACTATGATACGCTGACGGCATGTGTATAGTGCGAATCTTACTTACGCCTTGCAAGAGAGGGTCTGGCACAGCAGAACGAAGCTGCACCGGACAGCATCGACGTGGAATCACTCGTGTCGGATGGCGACGACGATAAAGTATACGGCGCTATGGGCGTCGCTAAGACTATCGGGACTGTGCGTTCATTCTCGTCTGCATGTTCATGTCAGCACATCTGATACAGCCGCGTAGGTTGTTTCGTGCATTGACTCCTCGCCCGAGATTCTGTCGCAGGTGCAGGAGGTCATTATACCCATCATCCGGTTCACCCTTGAGAATAAGTTGATCGGTGCGTCTGCTCTTTTTTGCTTGAAGGGCATCGCTGACCGGGGTTTTTGTAGATTTGTTTGATAATATGTATGAGCTCGTAGATGCCCTTACCTTCCGTCTTCACGCAATATCTCCGAACATGTGGCCAGTGTTCGAGTTAACTTATGATCTCTTCAAGAGCGATGCTGTTGATTTCCTTGATGGTGCGGCCTACTACCTCTCGTGCATATTCGGATTGTGTTGCTCATGGAGGTGGTGGTTTACAGAAATGCTCCCCTCGCTAGACAACTTCGTGTCGTATGGTACGGATGTGCTGAAGGCACGCCCCGACTACAGGTCGAAGGTGCTGGACATGTACCGCACGGCTATGACGAGCCCCCAACTGGGGGATAACGACAAGATTAACGGATGCAAGCTGGCAGAGTCGATGCTTCTTAACTTGCACGGCCACGTTGACGACGTAAGTCTTCGTGTTCATAATTCTTACGCAAGGCTCCTTTCTCAGCGTGTTTCGGCAGCAACTCCAAGACATCATCGGGATCGCCGCAGACTACATCGACAAAGGCGAGACCGCCTCATTCCGCCTTGCCAACCTTGAGATTCTCGTTAACGCCGTCCTCTATAATGCCACCGCGGCGCTTCACTTCATGGAGGCCTACAAGCCAGGGTTCTCACGCACATTCTTCGACCGCTGGTTCGCAGCGATTAACAGCGACAGCAAGCTCCCGCGCGTGCACGACAAGAAACTTAGCATCTTGGCGCTGTGTAAGTTGTTGGAGATGGAGACTGGCGCGATTCCTGAAGGATTGAGAGATGGGTGGCCTGGGATTGTGGGCGGCGCTTTGAATATTTTCAAGACACTTCCTCAGGCAGTTGCGAGTGGGTTGCGTGTCGTTGGTGTGACTAGTAATTTGACTGATGGTGTGGTTTTGTAGAGCGCAAGGTGTTGGAGGATCAGTTGGTTGAAGGGGACGATGATGATGATGAGGATGAAACCAGATATCTTAATCTTGAGGGGGAGGAAGATGGTAAGCGTAAATTGTTTTCTCGCATATTCCAACTGCTGAGCATCTGTGTTTAGAGGACGTCTGGGATGAAGATTCCGCATATCTCGAGATTCTGGCGAAAGAGGTTCGTCCCAAATTCATATTTGCAAACTACCGCTTACACAAACATTCTAGGGTGCCCGCCTGAGAGAAAAATCCGAGAAAGCAGAAACAGGAGATGAAGAGTCAGATACATCCGAAGAATCAGAGATCGAGGAAGAACTTGGGTTTTTCAGTCTTCTCGACAACATCAACCCATATGTCACCTTCAAGCAAGCATTACAGAGTGCGTCGTTCATTCTCAGCCGTCTTATACTATTCCCCGCTCACGATGATCGTTCCCACAGTATTCCAGAATCAAAACAGTGCTTTATACCAGGCAGCGACGACGATGCTCACGGTTGAGCGGCAGACTGTACTTATGGAGGTTGTGACGATGGCGAGCCAGGCTGATCATAGTTGAGGTAGAAGTTGTCTTTTCTAGCTATCGTGGTTGTATCGCTTCCGCTTGTTCAATGCGTTATTGACGACTTGCGCCTTGCATATTATAAGACGAATGACTGGCTTACTTATTGTGGTCTACGTGAGCGCACGTCGTATGTATGTATTCGAGCTGTGTGCTGAGGGGCCGAGGGTTATCAACGTCAAGGGGATCGATTTCTCATTTTTTTTCACATGCAGACATCCTACCTCGTTGCAAACACGATACTTTCACGTTTGTAATTAAAGTGACTGCTTTTCAGAGGTACCTACACATACATATCGCGCACGTATTTCCGTAGTGACCATTTCTCGTTACATTTACCCGACTGAAAGAAATATTAGATAAGGTATTAGTATATTGCTCAAGGCCCCAGCTGGGGTCGAAGATCTATGTGACTGGTACGAAAACTTTGAGGTCCTACTTGAGCATTATGGTACCTGAACACTGCAGATCACCAAATAGTATCACATTGATCATATCATACAGATCTGTCGCAAGTCCTAGCAATGGTATCGGAGCCGTATGAACCTATAAGCTCACTACATGCCCCAGGCTTGACGGCACAGAAGCCCGGCGTCAATGCAGTACTGGCAGTTCAAGATTATCTACACGGAAATTGTTCAAGTCTATGCTGTCGCCCAAGCGTGGAAGGACGGTTTGACAATTTGCGCACGCGTTCACGAGCCGCCCATCAATAGTGGCCCGGAAAAGCGAAAGGGTCCGCCTCCTCAAGAACCTTGAATGGTTTGACAGCAAGGCCTCTGACATCCGCCAGCGGCACGTCGTCCCCAAGCCTTCACAAGCAGATCAGTTGCAATAAAGGGGTGTCCAAATAGGAAGACTTACGACTTGATAAACAACATCGGAAGCGACTCTGCACAATGCCCAATGTACTGCCCACCGTCACCTATAACCATGATCTCGTTCTGTTTCTTAGGCCAATCCATCCAATTCGAGCCTATCAAATCTTCTGTTTTTCGCTGCTTCCTTACGCGAGTCCGCAGGCCTATCCAGAGTATTTCCAAGGCAAACTTGTCTAATACCACCCTCTTGAGTGAACTATGTAATCTGCACGATCTGCGGCACCCTAGATCTGCCGACGACCAACATCCAACACCACTTGCAGTAAATAACTACCAAAGGATTTTCGTTAGGAAAGACTGTCTATTGCCCTGGATTAGCGTGAGCACGGAGCGAGACAAGCCTGGCGCACTTACTGTAGCTCGTGGATTCTCGTAACAACATCAGGAAAGCTCGCGCGTGTCGAGGCGTCATCAATGACCTGATGATGGTCGAGCCTGTTATTGATGTCGTCAAACAATGCTACTATCTGTGAAGATATGAGGTCAAGAGCTCTACCATATAGCAAGAACCATACTTGTCCTTTATTCAAGCCAAAAGCAGCCTGTATCTCTAGGTGAAATGGCATCCTGGTAATTCTGGTGAGTGAAACAAAGGATGATAGTACAAGCTTGGGACACTTCACTTTGCGATGTGAACGACATCATGACATGCAGAGCCTTGTTCTTATGCCTAGGGCAGGAAAGAATTCGGCTCGCCGGTTCGTGTTTGAGCCATACGGGCCCTGCGCAAGTGCTGTTGAGTAGCCTAAAAGGGTGTATCGATTTCGATGTAGTCCTGACAGGTCCTGCCGCGGTTGGGACGTACCCAGATGCGTTCAGGGCGTACCTTGACACGCTCGGGACGTACCTTGACGCGCCAGTTAAAGTGTTCCAATTTCCAAAGGTTAATTGACATGCAGCTTCGACTCTTCGAGTTCCTAGAGTTCCTGGTTCCAGTGCCGTGACCTGCCTTGATGGGGCCACTAGCTAGGTGACCTTAGGTAACGCGCCAGTGAAAGTGTTGCAAAGGCTACCTGATATGCAGCTTTGAGTTCCTAGAGAACGGACTAACTTGAACGATCTGAGTCACTAATCCAGCACAACGTACCTACAATGTTTGGACTGTCAACAAGTACTGCTGTCACTGCTTACTTATAACTTCCGAATCCGACGAAAACCTTCGACTCGTTCCTCATCTCGATCTGGCGTAAGTATTCTGAATCCGCGCGGATGTGATTTTATGTAATTACATGATCTATATTCTACACTAGCATTTGTGACAGCATTGCCCCATCAACGTCGCATCACGGGCGCATCTGCCCCTTTTTTCATTGCTCAAACATTATTTTCCCACTGCTCAGCCTATAAAGGCTGCGCCAGTCAGACTAGAGTCCTCACCGTTTTCACCGTGATGGGCCCCGACATATGTTTCCCCTTCATTTTCATGTTATGTTACTGACGGTAAGCTCCCGCCCGCCAGTCACAGCTTCTTGCAGATCTTTCACCGGTATCATGACAAATCCACCCAGCTCGGCGAAAGGCTCATAACCTGTCGCAGGACGCCCACTCATCCAAGAGTCCCTCTGTCCCAAAGGGATGGACCGCCGAATTCACAAATTGTGACGCTGAGGAAACTATGCTCCATTATTCCACTGGTTTGACAGCGACCCTTGAGCTCGCCGAAATCAATGGCTCGTGCTACATTTTTTCATCGGACAAAGACTACTACATGTGGAACACGGCGAGCGAGCAAGGATGGCGTATTATCAATGTAAAGAGTCGCGAGGAATTGTATAGCAAGATGGCGGCAAAGGGCAGACTCGAAGGACTGAAGCTTGAAGCACTGCCAGATTTCGGGAGTGATCTCGAAGAATGAACGTTCTTGCGAATCTGTCGCATACAGTACACAATACTTGGTGTATATGTGTAACTTCACTTGCACAAGATTGTAATTGGGTTGGGTTTTTCAGGCTGGAAGACTCGGAGTCGGAGTGCCGGTGAGTGCCCTTTCGAACACTTCCACTGGCAGAATCTGGACATCACATGCCTTGCCTCATCGCTGGCAAACATTTCACAGACTCAATCTGCGGTAGACATTGCTGATGTCCCCATACCCAATACTAGGTATCAAAACCTTGTTCATTTGTTCGACGGATGACCTGATGCGCTGTTATAAGATCGAAATCACCCAGCCCGAAGAAATGGAATTGAAACCGATTGTCAGTCAGTCAGCAAGAGGCAGGACCATCTGACCTCGCGGTACCTGAAGAACATGCGGGAGCACAGTCTTTGTAGTTAGTTTTATTTCTTGAGCTTTACACTTGCTGAATACGACTCGGACATTCGCGACGCCTGTACGGTGCCGACTCCCGAAACACTTGGTAACCACCATGTTGCCATTAGAACATCAACATTGTCGTTCACGCTGATTCTCAGATGCCTGTCACAGCGCATTGACCAAAATGTGGGCACAAGTTACATTCAGAGGACAGCCTGCAGCACGCAACATTTTGACCTCAAACAGCAAGGGCGGCAGTGCAGAGCAGCGTAACAAGGACCGACATACATAGTCCGTGCCTTCTACAGCAGGATCTAGTACCTTCTCACTCACGCTTGAACTCGATTGGATTCGCATCTGTGAGCTCGAACACGTGCATGTGGTGTCGTCAGCACCGCTCGTGCTGGTTATCGTCGATGAAGGTGTGCTTGCGCTCGTATTCACGCCTGAGCACTAGAGAATTGCTGCATCCATTTGGGGAAACTTTTTGGAATATGCGTTGTTGGCGCCACCAAACAAGTCCACACGTAGATAGTAGTCATCAGTACGGAAGCAGAGATAATCAGAGCCTGCAGACTGCTGAAGGTCCAATATTTAGCGATATTGGTAATGGGAATGAGAGGTGCCCCCAATCGCTAACATTCAGATACGGACCAGTCCTAAAGGCGGCGCGAAGAGAAGTGGGTGAACTATGAGAAAGTATTCGGGGTTGATCCTCGGAAGTGGGTTCACAGGGGATATAACACCTGATTCTGTGGGAGAGGGTCCAATTGTATGCCATGCGGGACGGGGTACAACGGACAAAGCATATCACAGTCAGTTAGTGTATCCAGCGCTTGTTTGGGACGGCAAAATGGACCGAAATTGATTATAGCAAGTCGTCCCCAATGAAGCAGTGCCTCGGCACAGTTCCCGACCTAGGCGCTTATGAGGCAGGGTCATTCTTTGTTGGGCTACATGCTATAGACGCATTGTAACAACAACGCACCTCGACCAAAACCATTACTTCAGCAACAGGTCGATTTCTTACATCCTCCTCTTTGGAGGGATCTAACTTCCCGCTAGGCATAATAGACGTGGAAGGAATTCAGCAAATCACCTGCCGCAGGAGAGTAACTCAAGATGAAGAATGACAAACAACTACCTGGATCACATCAAAAGCCTGTTAGGACATTTGAAGGTCATCAGGATGGCATCGTCTCCATCACAACATTTCCGGATGGCAATAGAATATCGACTGCATCCCCCGACAAAACAATACGTATATGGAGGCTTGAGGACGGCACAGAGATAATGAAGTGGGTGGCGAAGCAGCACGTCGGCGTACTTGTAATCTTGGGAAACGGGAAGCAGGTTGTCAGTGCCGAGGGAGAGGACCCAAGAAGCAATCCTGAAGACGATTTTGAGGAAGACGATGTTGATAATGTGGCATATTGGCAGTTATGGGTACGTGATGTTGAGAGTGGAAAGGTTGTTGCAGGTCCCTTGGATGGTCACACAAACATTGTGTTGACTTTGGACATTTCCCCTGACGGCGAGACGTTGGCTAGTGGGTCAATCGATCAAAGAGTGATTTTATGGGACACCAACACCTGGCAGAGGAAAGGCGATCCTCTCTTGTGTGGCTCACTTGTCACTTGTATTCAATTTTCTCCGACTGGTCAACTCGGCATTGCTACCAAAGAAGATATCCAAATATGGGACTTGGATAAAAGGGAGCGTCTTGCTCAATTCAACGGCCATCATGACTTCAACAACGCGTGGAACACATTGCTCACCTGGACTCATGATGGCACGCATCTCTTCTCAGTAGGTGATGAAAATGATCCTGTCATCCGCTCTTGGTACAACTCCACCTGGCAACAGGCTGGTGATCCCTGGACTGGCCATGACGAAGATGAGCCTATCAACTATATTGTCTTGAACTCAGCTGGCACCCTTCTTGCATCGGCATCTGATGACTGCACCGTTCGATTGTGGCAGTTCCCCGCAGGCACAGAAGTCGCCCGATTCAAGCACTCAGATCCGGTGTTTTGTGTTGCATTCTCGGTGGATGGACGCTCGATATTCAGTGGCGGCGAAAACAAGGAAGTCTCGCAATGGGAGATACCTGAGGATGTGCTCGCAGCAGCAGAAAGTGATTCTCCGTCGAGTGCAAAGAATGAGGTGACTACTCTCAACTGTGATTTCACTCCTTCGCATGCTCACGCGTATTCATTCCAAGATCAATTGGAGCAAACAAAATGTACGTTTTCTATCCCTGCATATGGTATATATCTTGACTCTCGACCAGATGAAACACTTGCTTAATGTACGTAATTTGAACACCGTTTGATGGCCCCCGCTTCGATGGTTTCTTACATACTTCTTAGTCGGAGATTCCCGGTCAGCGCCGCAATAAGCTAGCGAACTCCAAGCACCTCGACAAGTTTTTTGCGCGTGGTACTCACTCTGCATCACCACTCGCTCATGCGGAACGCCCTTCCTCTTCTCGCTTGCTTGATTTCACGACCTTTTTCAATGGTATTCGACCGTCATCTGACAAGAAGGAGAAGCAAAAGGACCGTCGGCCAAAACAAATGGCTCCCCAAGTCATTGACGTTCCTCTTGGAATAGCAACACCTGTCCGTTACATATAATCCTAGTGGATTCTCGAGAACTGACCTCATCCTTCGTTAGGGTGATGTTGTTGGTGTGGACGACTGGAGTTCGACCATATGTACTCTTCTTTTGCCTGTCGTGGTTCCGGAAAAAGAAGAAGGAACCGGACCCACGGCCAAGGTATGACGATGAACTCGATGACGATGAATCTGAGCATGTCACTCCTGATGTTCCCATACCTACTACACGGTAACATGAGGTTGCTTCACTTATTACATGGCTTACCTGACGCACTGTCGTAGGACCCAATTCGACACCTGCAAAGAAATCAAATTGACACCAACAACCTTTTTTCAGTCACAGCCAGAGGCTGGACCATCTCGCCTTGCACCTCCAGTTGGCAATGAACGAGAAGGTAGACATTGTCGACGTCCCGATACCCACTACCAGGTATTAAACCTTCTTTTGTTCCACGAATGACCTGATGCGGTGTCATAGGATGGAAATAACCCAGCACAGAGAAATGTAATTGAAACCGATGGCTAGTCAGTCACAACCTAGAGGCAGGACCATTTCGCCCACGCGGCATCTGAAGAACATGTGGGAGAAGAGCCTTCGTAGTCAGTTTTATCTCGCAAGCTTTACTTCATACTTCCAGCTTCATATCATCTTTTAACCATGCCTGTAACAACCGTGACTTGACAATTGACTTCGTTAAGGTTCTTGCGGATCAGGGCGTCAACAGGCTTGAGAACCGAACACACTTCAACAATTCATCTCATTGCCTGAATATGAAACCAGCTGGTTGTCGCCCTCAGAAGATCAACATCATTAGGCGTGTTCACGTTAATTCTTAAATGCCTCTGACCCTCGTGGCTCTATAGGTTTTCCCTGTCTTCTTACGGCTATGATTCTGACATTGACCTTTTCTATCTAACGTACTGAGTCGGCATCTTGATCGTGTCTCGCGCATTGATGAGTGCAAATCGACTTGTATATCTGTGACTGCATCTCACCGGACGTGCTTGCATATACCGACAGCTGCTATACGGAAGCTTCGTGACTTCATGAAAGGGGTCAAAACCACTGTTACTGAGACATGGTCACGGCTCTTGATGATGATGCAAATGCGACTACGCAAGTTCTAGTGATTAAGATGTTGATGGCGTGAGTGTATCGGTCGAGCCATTGAGTAATTGCAATGGTAACAAGGTCACAAATACATACACATTTGAAGTTTGGAGGTCCCCGTTCCTCGGTCCCTTTTTGGATCTCCATGATGCTGCCTGAGTTCGCTTGAAATACTACTCACAGGATTAGTTGGAACTGTATCTACTAGGATTACCGTCAACTTTCAAGACTACATCAACACGACTCCCTAAAAATGGAGAACGATTGAGAAGTGCGACTGATGTCTATTATGGCAATAACTGGTACTACCTGCATTCAACATTTCCAACATGATTGTTCCAGTAAAAATACATTGGATTTCACTTCATTACGGTCCGAGTTGCGGATGAATTACAGGGCATCTTGTGCCTCCCACCGCGAGTGGCGTAACGTAGCGGTACTCCCGAATTTCACGAGTGCTTCTAGACGTTTAAATGACTGCGATGGCACTTCTTGCTGCCGCGAGACAAGCCCATGCAGCAGTTTCGCGACTTCGGGATGTTCATGCAAGAATGGAAATGTCGTGTCGCTCATTCCGGCAGCGTAGATCCGCAGACATCGGTCGGTTTCAGGATGGTTTGGCACCCTCGTAGGAAATGTGGTGCTAAGCTTCGGGTCCACATTGAGGTCGAGAAGGAGAGCGATGTAGGGGAGGTCTGATAAGCATTCGATCGAAGTATCCTTGCGCGTGATAAACGCCAAGGTTGACTCATTGCAATTCTTCCCCGCTTTATCCGAAACAAACATCTGCGACATGCGGTCGGCATCATTGGAGCCCAGGGCGGTATCATCAAAATAGATTGGAATCATCTTGTCGACGAGGGGCTGCAGATGGCAGCATTGCACCGCGCTCGTGCGATGCCAGTGTCGCAAAGTCCACTCTTGGGCGTCGCATCTGGCGCTGTGCAAAGGTATCTAAGAGATAACATCGCTTGACAACGAGTAGAAGCTCACCTCGACAACTCAACGTCAGCTAGCTTGGGATCTGTCGGCGATATGAAGTTTTCCATGGGGATCCAATGCGAGAAATTGATGTATGCATGCTGAAAAGCTGTCTTGGCATCCATGCCCGCATTCGACCAGAACCCATCGCCGAAAAGGTATTCCAGGAAATCGATGACAGAGACTTTCTGGCAGTCCATCAATTCCGCGTCCGCGGTTCCGAAATAGTATAGATTCGAGATCGTGCCTCTGGAGAGATGACTGCGAACGTACATGTCCTTGGCAAGAAGCAGCAAAAGTCTGCTCGCCAGCTCTCCGCTTTGTCCTGTTTCGACCATCCCATCATCAACCTTTACCTTCAAAACCTTCAAAGCGTCCGTCAAATTGGCCCCATGGAGTAGAATTGCCGCAACGCAAGATAGAAGCGGCTCCGATGGATAACCAGTGAATGCCCATGACCTATCCTCGGTCGTCGAGAAGCATACGCGCAGGTGACTGGCCACTCCTTTTTGAAGGTAAGAGACAGCATTGGGGTGACCGAAACAAATGTCGAGACCGAATCTCTGAGACAGTACGGCCAGAGCCTCGTTTATGTCTTGAGGACTAAATCTTTTGGATTTGCAGAGCTTCTGGACAGCCAGCGCCATAATGCCACCAATAGTTTGTTTGTCCATGAGCGACTTCCACCTATTCATGGTGGTCAACGAAATTGAACATGAGCATAACAACAGAAGGACGAACAGTGGACGACCGAATCCGACGATATGATGGAACTTTCCAACATCTTTGGCCGATATGCGAGACAGAGAGTCCGCATTCTGGTCCCAACCAAGATATGTATAAGGCTGGTATAAAAGTTCGCCGGCTACCGCTACGCGTAGGGAATCATCTGCAAAATTGTGTGAAAACATTTGGGTATAAGGTGACACAGAAGATGTACTTACGGATCACCTGAGGAGCTGAAAAATCGGCCACCTGTGATGTCGTTGATGCAAAAACGACCCAGACTGATGCGTCATTGTTGTGACAGTAGGCGTTGATTGTCCTGCCAAGAATATGGGATGGACGAAACCCCTTGATAGTCATTGTGCTCAGAGGGTGGGCTTCGTCGAATGCTATCACGAGTTTTGGGGCGTCGTCCCGAGGAAATACATGTGGCATTTCCAGCATATCAGTGTAAGCGTCAACGACGAATGATGCGACTTCCAATTTCGGCGCCTTGATCTGTGCATCTGTTCATGCATGGCGTGAGCTAAGGTGGCCGTTATATGCAAAACAGAACATTTACCTGTCAGAGTCATCCTCCCGAGTTTTGCAGCGGTCTCTTCAATTATTGGCGCGTCGCGGTTGACATCGCCGCTCTCTTCGCTCTTCGGCATTTTTATCTTTTCAAGGATCTGTTCAAAACTTCAGCCTTTGGTCATGACCATTATCGCCCGTACTCACAAACTGATATTGAGATTGAACTTTCTCAAAGAACTCCGTGCGAGCTGGCGAACGCATGTCGCACATCTGATCGTTCCAAGACTTGATTGCAGCACCAGCACTGCCAGAGCGCAGTGAAGGTAGCTTGGGGCTCAGATCATGCTGGAGGGTGTAGAATATGGCTGCAAAGAGTGCGCAACAACGAGTAGTATACTCGGCTTTGGAGCAGTCCATGCCTTCCGTCAATATACGCGCTGGCACTAGGTCTCGCTCAGGGAAGCCTTCATCGCTTGGTTCGCGAAGGTTCATGTACAGCACAAGAACACCTTTGGTCCGGAGCTAATTCGATGCTTTTAGCCACCTCATACAAGAACACATGTTATGAGCCTAAGCCTGACCTCGGTCATCAGTCTCGATTTTCCAGTTCCGGAACTTTGGACTATCGAACAGAACTTGGCGTAGTAAGGCATCGAAAAGCCGCGTCCTCTGAACTTCTCGTTGTTGCTTTTCAGGTACTCGTAAAAACCGTCCACCGCCTTCCCGATGTAAGGCCTGACGAATGATTCGTAAAGGCTGGCTGGCTGGTCCTCGTCTAAGATCATGTAACCGACGTAAGATAGAAATGTAGATGCCACACGATAAACTCTCTGACCTTGAGCTGGGGACGTGGGGGCGTTGCCCGATTCGGGTACAATCTGAAATATCTCTGCGTTTTCGACAATTGCCAGGGACATAAATATGGAGTGCACAAACACTCACTGAGGTCAGCAATGCGGGTGAAATTTGAGCGCGTCTCGCAGGCTTCGCGGATCATGTCCCGTAGTTGAGGGTACTTCAGTAGTGTTTGTTCATTCTTCATGTTAATATCGACTCGAAGAACATTCTTCAGGTTCTCGCGTTTGAGAAAATCGCTTGATTCCTCGATGATCTCCCCGACGATCGATCTACACAGCATATCCGACGGCCCATTCTCAATCGGATTGGGCATTAAGTCCCAGAGGCCGCCAACTTCAAATTGTTCTAGTATGGCTTGCTCGAGCTCATCACGTTGTTTCGATGTAAGCGGCAGGGGTGCTACAGGAAGATCCGGTGATCCTGATGAATCTGACATGGAGATGGGAGCGTTCTTTTGGTGACGAATAGATGGGTATGGAATCGATGAAAGAAGTGCAACGTCTGATTAAGTCGCTGTCTTTATGGTTCGCACAAGTCCGCGCAGCACAGGTCCTGCACAATGCCGCATCAATCCACAAAGTTTGGAATGACAGTAATATACTAGCAAATTATGATGTATATATTGACCACCGTGGTAAGCAAAGTGGACTGTAGACAAATGGCCACTCTTAAGATGCGTATTGTCCTGTCCCAAGACCTGGTTTTTCTCTTGCCGTCTGGAAACGTAGTTGCCAATAGATTCTGAGTTGATGTCATACTCATGCATGGCATTTAATTGGCATGATCTAAATTAACGTGACCCAGGTGCTTTCTCGTCGCCTCGCGCACTGGGCATAAGCGCTTAAGCTTTTGGTCTCGTTCTCCAGAGGTGGCTGCATTTCTTAGCATGCCTGGCGGGCACATGACGAAAGTTCAGACAACCAAGCAGACCACCTATCCGTCGCTATACTGACGATTTGTATTCAAGATGTGCAGCTGTGCAAAGGGTCAACTGCATATAGCAATACATGGGCTCGGAAGTGGTGTCGTGACCTACTTCTTGGCGTCGATGCACAGCGCTATGTGAAGCTAGACACTGCTCGGGGAAAGGCTAGACTTCGACTCGTAGCAAATATAACATTGCTGACTGAAGTAGGTTTCGAAAGTTCTCCTCCATCTGCATATGGGGTACATCGATCGCATTCCATCATCCATATCAACGGCGTCACCCTCGAAAAGGATGCGGTCAGATCTCGTGGCCTACATATTATTATAAGTGAGCAATGGATGCAATTAATCACGTTGCGAGATCTAGAAATATGTTAAGGGAAAGACAATTATGAGGGCGCATTCTTTCAAGGTTAACGGAGTAGAGATGTTACCCGCCCGTCTGCTGGCAATCATCTCAGCATGCATCCGACCTCCAATTTTCCTCCGATACTCACTGGAAGGCTCAGGCAGAGCCACGAGTCTCGCAACAGCAGGTTTCAACTGCTGCGAGCTGGCGAGAGCGATGAAAGCCTGCACCGATGCTGTTGAAGCCTCGACAGTAAGCGGAAGCCAGCTGCGGCCCCAAGATAACCAAGGGAGGTGGCGGCGCACGTCCACCTGGGCTTGGAACATCATTAGAGACCTCCGGTAGTTTGAGTAGCGCTAAGTTGTCGTAGTCTTCGGTGTGAAGGCAAGTCTGGGTAACTAGAACCGTGATCAGCAACGAAGAAGTGTGAAGAGCAAATGTTCTCACTAAATTTGTGCGATGTCGCATCCCCATGCCTCCAGCACGTCGAAAGGAGCGTCCGCGCCAGGAGCTTGTAGACAGTAGAGCGAGCATGCTGGCTATTTCCACGACTTCAAGTTGGCGGCTGAAAGCAGGAACAATACTCTGAGTGGCAGCGGAAGCAGGCATGGTGAAGACAGATGATGGGAACACGAACATAGGAGAAGTTTAAAGGAAAAAGACAAGTGTGGAAGGGTCCTACATGCAGAGACTCACTAATGATGTTAGCGGGGCGCGTCTCTTGACGCGGTCACGTGCTTGGTCACTGGCGGGCCTTGCAAGCGCATCAGGAAAACCACTGGTTGCTTTTCTAACTTAATTTGTCACTTAATTACGTGAAAAGGACCATTAAGTCATTTGAGTGAAAAAGTGCGAGCCACTTAATTAAGCCCACTCCATCTCTGAATTTTCGCTTATTTCACGCTTATTTCACTTAAAAAACCAAATAAAGCAGCAAGCCTGATTCATAAAAAGGGGGCATACATGAGAACAGCGAAAAATTAAGGAGACTTCCATAACATGAAAGTAAGAACCAGCAGGGGGTACAGGAAAAAAGGGGGCATGTGGGGACAAAGGAGCAGTGGTGGCAGCAAAAATGATGGCAGTAAATATGATAGTGGCAGGACTCAGTGTTCAGCACAGGGCAGTGACATTCATGCGGAGGGGGGGATCCTAGTAGTATAGCCATGGATGTCAGTGGGATAAAACCCGAATGATAAACACTTACAAAGCATAGCATGCTCATCATCCTTGGACTCATCATCAAGTGAGCTATGTGGTGTGTCCATTGCGTCATTTAAGGTAGTACAAGCACGTGCCATCTGTATCGTGGTCTCTACATACCCAGCAGGCTTGCTTGAGATGGACTTGATGAATGAGGTAGTAGTGACCTTAGTCCAGTGAGCCCCTGAAAATAAGAACGGTACATTGGTCATCTTCCCAGTAGTTTTGTTGAGGACTTTCGTTAGCTTGATGGCAAGTTTACCTTGTGACCCAGATGCCAAGACTTGCTTGACTTTCAAATCATTATCTGTGAACATATTGAGGGCGTGCTCGATCTAAAAAAATAAGTGTGGGTTAAACTGTTTAAAAATGAAACTTACTGCTGCAGCAGAAAGGGCAATGACACCTGACATCCCATGTGTCGCAAGTGCATATGTGTCAAGTTTGGGAACCTCCACATACCCATTGATGGTGTTGAGATGTACTGTGCCTAACAACTGCAAAATGAAGGGAGAATGGTACATTGTGAGGGGGCTTGGCTTGTCAGGGTCCTCAAACAAGAATGCATAATCTGCAATCAAAGATTTGGCAAGTTGAACAGGATTGCAGTCGGAGTTTCATGTCAAGAAGTTCAGAATGATGACTATGCCTGTTGAGCCGAAATTGCTGCACCATTCAGATATACACTGAGCAGTCTAATTACAAATATAGTTAGTCAAGCTCGACAGAAAATGATCCACTTACCAGGGAATGTATCACACCACCGTGAACGAGAGTAATGTTGAGCTCCTTGTATACCGCATTGTCTTGTTACTTGAGGGTCTTATACAGAACAGTGTAAAATGCAGTGACAATTACAACTACACCTTGATAAGACAAAAAGTTGCCAGCTCCTCAAGTTCACAGTCTACGGATTTTCTATTTCTCGGTAGATAATGTGACATTTGTGGGTGGTTAAATAGTAATCAAGTTACCTTCTTGTTGAAAGAAACTGTGTCAAATGTGTCTGGTTCCTCTCGTATAGGAAAAATAATGGATAGGTATGTTTCACCCTAGTAGGTCGTGTCTCAACCTATGAAAGTCTGTTTCAACTTTGTCGTGTTCTCCTGGTTTGTGTCTCTCTGCTTGGAAGAGAGCGGGTTCATGAATATGTAATGCTTAGTTCAGATAATGATAAAGAAGTGTTATATAATCAACCCCTGTAAGGCACTATACAACAAATATAAACAAATGTGACTGTGACTGTGACTGTGATTGTGTTACTTCCAGGCAACTCAAATGGCCTGTTACTCTGACTATGTCTTGCCTAATCTCACTCTTAGTTAGTGGGATGGGTTTGGGGTTGGAGTGACTTGTGACTGTGACTGTGACTTACTTCAAGGCAACCAATGGGCCTGCACTTGTATTACCTAAGCTCACTCTTATTTCAGTGTTAGGGATAAAGTGGGAAGTTATATTTCATGGGTGTAAAATGAGCTCCTTTTATACCTTTTGGGAGGTCAGATTACTAAGCATGATTCATCACATGGATTGGTAAGAATGTGCTTACAAATCCTACCATTTGGTGTGTTGAGTCAGCTTGTTTACTAAGTACATTATAAATACAGTGTTATCTTACAAAGCATGATGAATCAAAGGTATGAGTCATCTCATGGATTGGTAAGGTTGTGCTTACAAACCAAGCCTTTTGGTGAGCTGAGTCATCCTGGTTACTAAGAAGATTATAAATACAGTTGCAAGTCTTACAAAGCATGACAGATCAATGACAAAGCATGATGAGTCAGGTTGAATCCTTACAAATCACCTTATTTCCCAGTCACATGACATGATTACAAACATGATGAGTCAGCTAATGAGAAAATCTGATGAATAAGCCAAGAAGAAGAAAAGATCACATGACAAAATGGACAGAAAAAGAAGATCACATGACAAAATAGAAAAACATCGAAATTCCCGAGTCTGACATGAGAAATGAGACTTTCAGAAAAACAGACCAATGAATCAATAGAAAATGATAGAATCACTTGGTGATATGGTAGAGTACAGTTCATTATACCTTCCTTATCTTTTGTATAGCACACATGTCATGGTATGAACTGCATACCATGCATGACACCACCCCCCTACCAATCAACGGTTCATTCCGAAATTGCAGTTTCAGCGAAACAACCACAAGGATAGTGACACCATGGACGTTGACAAAACACTCTCTCCTAGTGAGAAAGACGAGTGTTTTCGCAAAGGACTCTGTTTCCATTGCATGAAGACCAGACATCGTGCAAACTGGTGCCCCCAGAAGCAACGTACCACCAGGAGGGAAGGAAGTAACAGGAAAGGAAAAGAACCGGTAAGACCTGCCTTTAATGGCGAGTCTGATGACGAACAAATGGAGATTGAGATCAATCGGGGATGTGCCATAGAAGAAGAACAGGATTTGATTACATTTGATGACCAGGATTTTTGAAGGAGGAAACCGAAGCAACGTCAGTTTCCCCAATATGTTTGCTGTATACTAAGACTGTAGGACAACTCAATGAATTTCGAGTTCCAATCACTATCTTTTCAACCAAGCAAGCAAAAATCATTGCCACAACAGTCATTGTCGACTCAGGAGCAGGAGGATCTTTTATCAATAAAGACTTCATAAAGAAGTCAGGGATCCAAACACACAAGCTCAGAAATCCCTTCCACATCACCACCGTAGACAGTAGCCATTCCTCAGACAGAAAAGTCACTGACTATTGTGTCCTCATCATCAAGATGGATCAAAGAACCATGATTGGAAAGTTTAATGTCACAAAACTTTCCACTAGGGACGACTTCCTTATGGGAAAACCTTGGCTATCTGCAATGAACCCTACAATCGATTGGGCAGAAAATACCATTTCCTTATCACTGACCATCAGATCACGATTCGTCGAAAGAACACTCAACCTCAAAATAAAAGCTAAAGGACTTCCCCAGGTTTTTTTCGTCCCGAAACCATCCGTTGAAGAAGGAGTCCCAGAAGACTTCTCACCCATGAAAACCTTATCCCCAGAGAAAAGACACATCATGGAGAAAATTACTCAGAAGAAGAAGAAGACAACTCCACTAACGGAAATCGAGAAAGCTCTTCAAGAAAAGAACTTTAATACAATCAACGACGTCTGGGTAGGAAAAGTTCAATTCCTACCAAAAGTAGAATCCCTGGTGAAGTACTGGTTGGACAATGACGAGGTACTCCTGGATATTGATGCTACCACTGTTCGCATCACTGAGAATTTATCCTTCGACACTCCCCTCACACGAGACAGCACATCCAAGCACCAGATGAAACAACAACGTCCCCTTCACAACGTCTGGATCTTTGGAACTTCAACAGCCGAAGAAGAAGTGACCAAAACCAGCAACAAAGCTCAAGAGTTTGCGAAGGAGAAAGCTCAAGAACAGAAGAAGAAATCATTCAAAGAGCTAGTCCCATCCTATCTCCATGACTTTGCTGATGTCTTTGCCAAAGACAGACTTAATAAGTTACTACTGTCATGGCCTGGAGTGGACCATCAAATAGAGACTAAGGAAGGATTCATCCCAAAATCTTCATGCACTTATCCTCTTTCCCCAAAAGAAACTGACACGGTGAAAGCATTTCTAGATGAACATCTAAAAAAGGACTTTATCCAACCATCAAAATCACCCCAAACATCTGGATTTTTCTTTGTAGGAAAGAAAGATGGATCTCTCCGACCCTGTCAAGATTACTGGTATATCAACGAATGGACAATCAAGAATGCCTATCCTCTGCCACTAATTCCCCCACTCATCGCTGAACTCCGTGATGCCAAGTTCTTCACCAAGGTTGATGTTTGGTCAGGTTACAATAATATTTTTATTCATCCGGATGACTGATGGAAAGCAGCATTTTCCACATCATTCGGACTATATGAACCGAAGGTTATGTTTTTCAGCTTGTGTAACTTGCCAGCAACCTTCCAAGCATATATGAATCAGACTTTCACCAAAGAAATCGACAAAGGATGGATGATTGTTTACATGGATGATATTCTGATATTTTCATCTGGATTAACAGAACATCATGCATGGACCCGCCGAATTCTGGACAAACTACGCCAAGAAAAGCTTTTCCTTAAACCGGAGAAATGCACCTTTGATACACAAGAAGTCGAATACCTCGGAATGATTATCCACCCCAGACAAGTTGCTATGGACCCAGCAAAACTGAAGGGTATTGCTGACTTGCAAACCCCAACTTCGGTCAAAGAAGTCCGATCATTCCTCGGGTTCTACAACTTCTATCAACACTTCATTGCCCACTATTCTGACCCTGCACGACCCCTACTTGATCTCACCAAGAAAGATGTTTCCTTTTCTTGGTCCCCATCTTGTGAAACTGCTTTCACAGCTCTAAAACAGTGTTTCATTTCAGAGCCAGTACTCCATAACCCAGATCCCACCCAGCAATTTGCCCTCGCCACAGATGCATCCCTCTTTGCAACTAGAGCAATCCTCCTCCAAACTGATGACAACAGTGCATACCACCCATGTGGTTACCTCTCCCAATCTTTCAATGCAGCCGAATGAAACTATCAGATCTACGATCACGAACTTCTGGCCATCATCCATGCCCTGAAAGCCTGGAGACATTTCTTAGAAGGAAACCCTCACCCGGTCGTTGTTTTTATGGATCATATGAACCTCCTTTATTTCTGCACAGCCCAGAAGTTAACCAGACGGCAGACTCGCTGGCAGCTCACCCTCTGCAACTTTGAACCACAGTTTCACCATGTACCAGGTTCCAAGCTTGCAGCCCCAGATGCCCTGTCCCGTTGTCGTGAACATTCTGTCCACGCCCTGCAGAGGCCCAATTCACGGAGTACGTCGAAAGCCCAGTTATCCGGACATCAGACCAGTCACTCCAGTCATCTCCGATGAAACCCGCTCAAACCCGATGCTTTCCCGCGCTCTCCGAGCCTTGGACCCGCTGGAGATGCACCGGACCCGCTTGCATACCTTTGGAAACCCGTCCGTCCTATGTCCTGTCTGTTCCGTCCAACCCCACTGGTGCGTAGTAGCTTGTTTCCCATGGCTGATGCAGTAGGCAGCATTATTACCTGTGTTCCCACAAGTCCACAGTGCCTCATGTCAGTTTACATATCTCTGGACCTGATGTTTTCCTGTTTTTGATATTCCGGATTTCTACATAGCTAGAGATGCACCAGACCCACTCACATATGTATAGGACTGGTAGTACGACCAAGCACTCTTTACTTTACTGTAGGTGGGACTTCCCATCTACTTGGTCACATACCTGTCATTACCTGTTACCTGGCTGAATATACCTGGTTATCACCCGTTCCGCACCTGCTTCACACCCGAAACCCTTGTCACTCGTTTCCATTGACTTTCCCTTGTTTCCAGACATAGTCCGACGCTTTCCGAACCTGTTCCCTTGCTATTACCCATAACCCGACGACCCGAAGCTCCGGACCCGCTTTTCCCGCGCCTCGGACTTGGTAGTATACCTTCAGACCCGACGTTTTGACCTCCGGACTTGGTCCGCATACCTTCAGACTTGTTTCCTTACCTTTCCGTGACCTCAGACACTAACTATCAGACTTATCTCAGTAGCAGACCCCTTTAGGGTCGAACGTTCTTGCCTTGCAAGTGAAGCAGCAGGTATAGCATTCACCCAACATTATATCCGCCTACTGCGGAGTTGTTTCCCACAACGCCAATGGCAGGACTTCATGTCTGGTGACTGGGCTTGGAACCAAGTGGTACGTTCTCTTTCCTTGATTTACGTTGCTATTCACACTTACAATTTTCAGTAGCATTTCCAAAGATCCAGATACAAATGGCTCGACCTTCATGCTGGTTATACTTGGAAGCGACAAGATGACAGTTTCAGTAGCAACTGGCACTAATGATTACTATCCACTGTATGTATCAATCGGAAATGTTTGTAACAATGTTCGACGTGTGCATCGTGATGCTGTTGCCATCATTGGCTTTCTAGCTATGCCAAAAAGTAATCATTGTCCTACTATTATTGTTCTGTGCTAACTACAGTTGAGCAGCTATGAAGGAGCATGCCTCCTGCCCCAAATATCGGAAATATTGCCGGCAACTCTTTCATTTGTCTCTCTTGAAGATTCTTGACAACCTAAGGCCTGGAATGACCAAACCAGAGGTTGTGCGCTTCGGTGATGGGCACTATCGGCATGTTATCTATGGGCTTGGACCATACATTGCAGATTACGAAGAGCAAGTTCTATTAGCATGTATAGTGCATTCTTGGTGTCCAAGGTACATTTGTTGAAGTAGTTTTAAATACCTTCTGCCTCACCACTATTTACTGTACAGGTGTATGTCATACCACAAAAATTTGGATGCCAAGTTGTTGTGTTGTAACTGCAACCATTCAGAAGCACTCATCAAAGAAGTATCATCTACCGATCTGTGGGACGAATATGGGATCATCGATGACCTCATTGTAAGTCACACATCTTGTCATAGTACTGCAGTTGAGATTTAATCATTCCTAGCCATTTACAAATGATTTCCCTCAAGCTGATATATACCAACTTATCGTGCCGGACCTCCTACATCAGTTAATTAAAGGAACTTTCAAGGATCATTTAGTTGAGTGGGTTGGAAAATATTTGCACCGTGTGCACGGAAAGAAAGGAGCAGAGAAAATTCAAGATGAGATAGATTGAAGGTATGTCCTTTTGTCTTCACTCAATATTTCAAAACTTATGTTATTGAAGGATTGCCATGGTTGCCTCATTCTCAAGTCTTCGACGTTTCCCAGAAGGCCAAGGATTCAAACAATGGACCGGCAATGGTTTGAAAGCGCTTATGAAGGTAAGTTCAACATTATTTCTAGGATGTTGTGACCACCAGACTAACAACAGTTCAGGTTTATCTACCTGCCATTGAAGGTCATGTCCCAATGGATGTGGTGTGCACATTTCATGCATTTCTTGAATTCTGTTATCTTGTCCAGCATAATATCATTACAGAATCTATGCTGGTTCAAATACAGGATGCTCTCAACCGATTCCATCATTACAGGAAGGTCTTTGAGTCCACAGGCATCATACCTACATTCTTGTTCCCATTACATCCTCCTTATCTGACTATTTGGTGCACCTAATGGCCTTTGTTCCTTGATCACAGAGACAAAGGACATCAAAGCTGTCAAGGAACCATGGAGGCGCTTGAGTTGTTACAAAGCCCTTGGCCAAATGCTGGTGACAAACCAGCGTCTTGATAAACTTGCAGCTTCACGCATTGATTTCAAGAGTCGTGGGATGCTGAATGGTACCTGTCTGTCAGAAACACTTCGGGCATTAAGTGAGTGTTGTAGTGCTGTGGGTAACAACTCTGCAGTAGGCTTGCAGATATGTTGGGTCAGTGCTATGTCTAGCTGCTACATCTAAGGAGTAGACACATTCGACCCTAAAGGGTTTCTGACCAGGCTCTGGCTCAAGAGATAGAGAGGAAAAGAATAAGGGGGACAAAGTCACTGCCAGACCAAACAGAGGAATGTGTTCCAGGAGCTAAGAAGTGAGCTGAAGAAGCTACAACTACAAAGCTACAACAGGGGATGCTACTAAATAACCCAAACTAATGGGGAGCAACCAAGAACTGGAAACCAGAAACCACCAGGTAAAGACAGGTATAAAGTCCAGGTAAGAGAGAGATGATTATGTAAGCAGTCAAAATGCGAACATAACCTAAGGAATGTAAGGGTAAGTCAAACTATGTAGAAACAGTCACTGCAGGGCTGCAGCCAGATGGTTTCCTACAGTGCCATCATCTTTATTGTTTGCTTAAAACCTATACTAGAGCATTTGCAGTTCAATAGTATGCCTGACACCAATCAGCCCGACCAACCCAATGTCACACTACTCCCTGACCTCGACATTACGATATGGGGTGACAATGAAGAGGGCGAGATTATCGATGGCCCAATGCTGGTGCAGGCCCATGTTCAGTTGGCAAAGATGCTTCGTAAGCCAGCTCATATTTGACAGTGAATACCTTATATAATTTTCAACATTGTGTAGAGCACAAACGTGCATGAACTATACCCAACTTATCTGCAGAACTCACTATCCCCCATCTCTACAACATCCTCCACTGATTTCTATTTGGACAAGTGAACCCAGATGACCAGCACTCTCCCTCTGAAGTCCCACTTACAAGTTGCCCTCGATTTGATGGTAAAATCCAAGTTTTCAACTCCGCGTCTTTGACATTCTATGCACCCAGCAACCATAGTGGGATTGGTGGCATGTGCCAAGAGCATATTCATGCCTGTCCTGTTTGGAGAAATGAGGCACCCTGGTATGACTGTGCATTTGTGAACACTGATGCAAGTGTTGAAGGGATGGGGGGCATGGACATAGCCTGTGTAATGTGTTTTTTCACTTTCACATTTGAGGGAGTTTCATACCCATGTGCTGTAGTGCACTGGTTTGACAAAGCTGACAATGGACCCGATGAGGACACTGGGATGTGGATCATAAAACCTTTGTATGATAATGGCCATTCACCATTGATTGGAATCATACATGTTGATTCTATTTACTGGGCCACACACCTCATGCCACTCTATGGAACACATGCCACCCCACAGGACCTCAAGCACTATGAGTCATATGACACTTTCTGAGCATTCTATGTTAACAAGTTTGCAGATCATCATGCATTTGAGATCACATCTTAGGTAGGACTATTTGACTTTGACTCATATAATACTAACTCAAAGATGAACTAGGCACTCTTTTGACGCGGTCAAATGGCCATCTTGGATGAATTGTTTGGATGGGTGCAGATTCATCCATGCACCCTCCACTTTGGCACACAGCAGTACTCATTCACCATCTCGAGGAATGCACATTACAGTCACCAAACTCATCCATGCGCTTTCCTACCCTTGTATCTTGTTACGGTCACCAAGTTTGTCCATGCGCCTTCTTATCTTGTTATGGTCATCAAGTTCATCCATACACCCTCTTATCTTGTTACGGTCACCAAACTCGTCCATGCGCTTTCCTACCCTCATATCTTGTTACAGTCACCAAGTTCATCCATGCGCCCTCTTATCTTGTTACACTCACCAAGTTCGTCCATGTGCCCTCTTATCTTGTTATGCTCACCAAACTCATCTAGGCACCTGGTATCTTGTTACAGTCACCAAACTCGTCTATGTACCCTCTTATCTTGTTATGCTCGCCAAACTTGTCTAGGCGCCTGGTATCTTGTTACGGTCACCAAACTCATCTAGGCACCTGGTATCTTGTTATGGTCACCAAACTTGTCTATGCACCCTCTTATATTGTTATGCTCACCAAACTCGTCTAGGTGCCTGGTATCTTATTACGGTCACTAAACTCATCCATGTACCTTCCCACTCTTGCCAAACTCATCTAGGTGCCCCCTTATCTTGTTGCACACCAAACTCATCTAGGCGCCCTCCTATGATTGGTGCAGCCTTTGATGCTCAGTTTGACCACTATGCACCCTCCAATTATTGAAAATATTGTGCACCTGCTGTATTTCACAGCTCTGAATGTATGTGGGCCCTGTCTTATTATTGTGAAGGCCACCCTTGACCAATATTACACTCATTGTTCACCATCAGAAGACCACTGCAAATCATTTTCATAGGACACTAATATACATAGCAGACTGAGTCATTTCACAACACTCAAAACATCTTATAACATGAACAGGTAAGTCCCCAACTCATCATGTATGATTGTGCCTCTTACCTTGCCCCAGTCTGCAGCAATTCGAGGATTATGCTGTACCATGCACACGCTCAATTCCGGCAACTCGAGAACCTCTCAATTTCGCCCTCAACTTCCTCCAGAACCCCACCCTCACCCCACCAGCTACATCTTGCCCAACCGTCACATCTGCCAGCACTTCTGGCCAATCTGCCTTGATCCAATGTAGATCTGTGGCACCGTTGGTGGCTGATGGCGCCTTGGTGGGCATCTGGCCAATTGCTATTGATCGCGTCAGCAATCCACGATATACACAGCATGCGGGCCACTTACAGGATTCATAGGGCCCATGTTGTTCACAATCTTCATTATAGGTGAGTAGATGATATGGACTCTTGATTTTGAGATCTTACTGACTTACCGCTTGATAATCGGCGTCTCCCGGCAATGTCTTGTTTCGGACAAGTCCTGCACCACCATAAGCCACCAGTGCATGGCAGCTCGAGGCGCATGGCCACTGGTTCTGCAAGTGTCTTTGCAGCACCTGTGTGTGCTTGTTACCAGTATCATGCCATCCTCTGTCTGGCTTTCACGTTCCCCTCACATCCGTTGTCACACACCAAACGTGTTTGGTAGCGAGAACATGGTTTTTTTTATTTATATCTTCATTTCCCATATCATTCCTTACTCACCTTTTCATTTGTTTTCCTTCCTTTCCTTTAATTTTTCGATTTTTTAGTGATTTTCAACAGTATTACGGCATCCCGCATTTTTACGGCATTTCACATTCAACAAGGTTTATTCACCTTTCCCCCATTCACACGCTTCCAACGCTCTCCCATCTTCACCCACTACACTCTCAGACAACCTCAGCATCAGCCAGACCATGCCAAATTGCACCAATACGTCGAAAACCGCGTCTTTATTCATCCTGTCCTCGTCACCCTACTATTTCCAATCCTCTTCAGCAGCTTATATTCATCGAACCATTCAAACCATTATCCACTCGCACCTCACCTTCATGATCACTGTGGACACCATGCCATTCCATCCTAATGCTCACCAGAGATTGCAAACAACCAAGTCCCTATGCAGATGACCAATCCCTTTATCATGCTGGGGAAGCGTCTTACAGACTGTGTATATCCCATGATCCCTGCATGTCGACATTCTGCACCAACAACCACATGACATCTCTGCAGCAGAGCATTCGGATCATCACACCATCATGGCATCATAGCATCATCACTCCATTCCATTCTCCACTGCCCATATGCTGCGTCATTGCTGTGTCACAGCTCTTGCATCATCACCGCACAGCACTTTGTCATGCTTGCATAGCAATTGGTCATGATGACTCAGGTCATGAGTCATGGTTTGTAATGGTCACAGCCCTGCTTTATCATCGCTTTTTCATTCTCTGACTCATTCTTTGTCCTTATGACTCATTCTCCATTTTATGACTCATTCTGCATAGGATTTGTTCTATTTTTCGAAATTGCTCAGTCATTACCCCTGAAGTGCAGCACATTCATTCCATTCCCCCCTTTCATTGCCCTACTCATTGCCTGGAGCGTTGCTTTGCATACACAGACGTACACAGGTACTCTACTCTATATAAACCCTGTACTTTAGCTACAGAACAAAACACTTCTTCAGTTCACCATTCCATGTCCATTCTCCTCTGAAGCCTCAGATAGGCTTTGCATTTTACAGTCCTCTGTCATCATTCCTGACATTGTTCACCTGGAACTTTATCACTCTGCTTTACATTTATTCCAGTCCAGCCCAGTCTATCCATTCCAGTCTGCTGCCAGTGTGCAGTACTTCACTTTCTTCACCCTCCAACTCCCACAAACCCAAACTCTTCAACAACTCAAAGTGTTTGGAGCACTATCAGGGTCAGCCCACCCTATTTTGAACAACTACTGAACACAGCGCTTCTAAGCACAAGGACCGCTGACCAGTAGCGTTGTCTGGTTTTGTTGTTTTTGTTGAAGGTTTCAACAGACCGGCAACGAAGATCGACACCGGCCTGCTTCCACAACTTGGACACCAGGTCCTTCATCAAACCAGGTGCTTTCTTCTTTGCAAAGTCCGCCTGGACAGCTGCAGGAGGAGTCTTGGCAGACCACTCAATTGCAGTGTTCTGAGCTTCCTCCAGCTCCTCTTTAGATAGACCGGCCATGACTGCAGTGAGTGTTGTCTGATATCTTTCAATAAAAGTCTTTGATCCTGGCATCGCTCCGGTCTTTTCGATGATCTCCTCCTTGCGCAGTTGTTCTATGACCATCCGGGAAGTCCATTTCTGACCCAACTTGCTGGCCTTCTTTTTTCGAGTCTTTTCAGATCTCCGGTTATATAACCAGTCCCGGTACATCTCAATACATTATGATAAAAGTCAGACACCGTGCATAAAATTTGAAGTTCAACTGCTCACATATTTTCTGTTCTTCAATGACCAGTCATCCATAGCAGGGGCATGCACCTTTGCCTCTTTTATGACCGCCTTCAGAATCTTTTTTCTATCGTCAGCAGTGGCTTCCTTCCATTCTTCTAGGTGGGATTTTAAGACCAGCACCTCTTCCTCAGTCAATTTCTTCTGCTTGGTCTTTTGTGGGCTGTCGACTGATGAGTTGGACCAGGGCATGGCAAAGCAGTTGAGGAGCAGTTGATGTCTTGGTAGAAGAATGGATGCATGCATGTCTCACAGTATTAGGTTACATAACCTATGTACGTGACTGCAAACCGAACAAGAGATTGTCCAATACTTGTTCATTGGTTTGATTGGTATGATTCCCTTGACATCCTGTGTTTCTGATACATAGAAGAGAACTGTAAAAGCACAAGTACTTAGATGTGTATTATATAATATATGGGCAGCATACAGCCCTCTGGTACTGCATGCCACAGACATAACTCATGTACGTGACTGCAAACCGAACAAGAGATTGTCCAGTACTTGTTCGTTTGTATGATTGGTATGATTCCCTTGACACCCTACGTGTTTCTAATGCATAGAATTGAGACCTGCACAAGCATGCATACTTAGATCTGTAGAATATAGTATATGGGCAGCATACAGCCCTCAAGTACTGCATACAGGCCCTATGCAATCATATTCCACAACCTGTTTGAGTAAGTATCCTCACAAATGACCACAGAGGCCAACATAAATGTGCATACAAACAGCTGGTGTCCGGAAGATCAAACAAGAAGCCTGTTTGCGTCCATAGAGTGGGTTATTGGGTTTGAACTGTTCTCTCAGAGCATGTTTTGCAATGCCAGTGCCCTCAACTGAAGGATAATCAATGTATTCACTTTGCCAGACTCATCAATCATCTGATTGAAAGAAGCGTGTATTACTGCCGAACCCTCTTAATTAACTGAATTACTTGTCTAAGACCAACACTCCGGAACACTGGCTAGACAAGTATTTGAACCTCGAAATGTAACCTCCGGTCGACGTACTTTATCAAGTCAATTGTCATCTAACTTGAACATGAAATCCATGCGACTTGTGTCAATGGCAGGATTGCGGTGTTTGTGAGATGATGCAACTATGGCAACCCTCAGTGACTCCAACCTTAATATATCCCAACTGGAGATAATATTACAAGATCATCACAGCAACAATGTGGTAATACTGACCGTTCAAACCATTCGGGGTCTGGACAACACCAGATCAATTGGTCCCTTGATGAATGATTGGGTAGTTCAATGACTAACCACACCTTTCAGTCTTATGATACTGTATAACCCTGTCATAGGACGTGTACATTGGCCTGCAAAACCAGGTCTACAGGACAATGGCCAGCCTATGTATATCCAGGACTGGCCGCTGTGTGAAACATGTGCAGGCCGGTGACTCTTTAATAAATGACATGTCTGCAGTACCTGGATAGGCCAGTATGCAACCATGTACAGGCCGGTGGCTCTTGTATACATAATGTATCTACAATACTGGGATAGGCCGGTGACTCTTGTATACATAATGTATCTGCAATACTGGGATAGGCCGGTGACTCTTGTATACATAATGTATCTGAAATACTAGGATAAGCCGGTGGCTCTTGTATACATAATGTATCTGCAATACTGGGATAGGCCGGTGACTCTTGTATACATAATGTATCTGCAATACTGGGATAGGCCGGTGACTCTTGTATACATAATGTATCTGCAATACTGGGATAGGCCGGTGACTCTTGTATACATAATGTATCTGCAATACTGGGATAGGCCGGTGACTCTTGTATACATAATGTATCTGCAATACTGGGATGAGCTGGTATGTAGGGGTAGGTGTGGCTGATTATATGATTATATGTATATAAGCTTATTTGTGGTCATACCAGAAAAACCTATAAAGGCCAGTGCTATAATATCAATACAGGCCTGTCTATAGCTGACACTATAGTGATACGAGATCATAGGACAAGCTGAAGTCAAGGTCAATAAAAATAATAGAAAACCTTGAAATCAATGTGGTACACTAGTAGTACAGTTGTAATCCACAAAACTGTAACATAAGCTTGTAGAGGTGTTAGTTATACAAATCACATAAATCAAAACTCATGGCTCACACATAGGTGTAGGTCATTCCCAGATCAGAGTGGTACATGTAAGGGTCTATTTTCTTGTGACCAAAGATTGTCCAACTAGGAATCAGATAATCATTGAAGGCTCACACATAGGCTTAGGTCACAGAAAAATTCGTATTCTATACTTAGTTATAACAGGTGTATAGTGAATTTTCAATAGACCAATATTCATGGTCTAGCATGGCTGTACCTATGATGACATATACTACTGTGGGCCAGCCTGCTATTTCGGCCTGTAGGAGTGGGCCGGCCACATGGGTCATGACATATACTGCTGTCGGCCGGCCTACTTCTGCATTGTGTAATGGGGGGCTGGCCGCTTCCACAGTGACCCATACCACTATGGGCCAGCCTGCTGTTGCAACCTGTAGGAGTGGGCCGGCCACATTGGTTGTGACCTATATTCAGACATGTATGGTCCGTCTCATCTTGAATATGTTTAAATCTCAAGTATGGATGTACAAAGCATGTAATCAACTCTAAGCCTTTATGACAAAATATGTATGGAACAATGTACCTAATTTCTCAGGCATTGTATTTCTTTGATGCAACTTTGTCTCTCCCAGAACGATGAGGGGGATCAGGAGGGGAAGACTTCACTTTTTTCTTGGATGGCACTTCCACATCTGCAGCAGGCCTCTTACCCCTCCCTTTGACATTAGATTTCCTCACCCTCTTCTCTGCCTTGCTTGCTTCCTCAGCCAATCTTGCCTCTTCTTCGACCCTCTTCTTCTCCATTGCCCTCTTTTCATCCTCAACCCTCTTCTTCTCCATTGCCCTCTTCTCATCTTCCACCCTCTTCTCCTCCATTGCCCTCTTCTCCTCAATAACCCTACCCTCTTCTGCCTTCTGGTTCTCCTTCAACTTCTTTCTTTCCTCTGCACGCCTCTTCTCAATATCTTGCCTCACAACGGACAACCCCAAATTCTCATCTTTCCATACAGCTTCGACTTTAGCCTCTATCCCTGCAATCTTGTCCATAATCTGGTCACCCAACTCAAAGCCCAAGATGGAGTTACCCAAGTAGTCAGGTACATCAACTCTGGCTTCATCCTCTTCATACTCCTGAGCACAACTACACTCACGAAGTAGAAGTCCAAGTCCCAGGACGACAATCAAGCCCCATCCACGAGAATTGAACTTGTAGTTACACAAATTCTCTAGTGCAGCGGAGGCAGTTTCCATATTCTCATGGATGTCTTTAGGCAGATAAGCCTGAGACCATGTCCAGGACACCCAGATAGGGAGTTGCTGTTTCCGCGCCTTTGAACCTGTTCTTGTCTATAAAATGGACAAAATAAATGTGAGATCATAAGGTTATTAGATATGACATACCGGAAGCTTTTGAACTGCAGCAAGAAGGCGGTGATATGAAGGGATGGTAGAGAGAGACTTGAGATAAGAGACCATGTCCCTAGTGACATGGTATTGGGGGCTGGAATCAGCAATGGGAGCGATGTCGAAGTTGTCTTCATCTTCATCCGACGAACTTTTACCATCATCAATCTTCTTCAAGTGATCTTCCTCATCTGAAGTGACATGGACATAGTCAGGCTTCTTCCTTGACTTTTGCCTTGCACCTCGCTTCTTGGAGGGCGCATCATAGAAATCAGCTTGCCTATACCCGACAAAACTTATGATTGGTGAGCCATGACTAGCACGATCTGTCCAGTGGGAATAAATTGTAGTGATTGTGTCCTTTTGGAGGTGGGAAGGGTCTTTGATGACGACGTTTTTAGGAATACATTCTAAATCAAGATAGTGACTAGGCTCTTCAGACACTTCACCCCAGGGCACTGGAGCCCGGGGATTGTTGGTAATAAGAGCTGGGGAAAGTGAGTAAATGATAACATTATGTGAAGCAATCGACTCACAGTAGGCCTTTTGAAAGACAGTGCGAACAACCTTTTGCCTGTGCTTCAGCTTGAGAGATCCAAACCCTTTTGGTAGGCAAGGGTGACCATCATTATCGACCTCAATGGTCAAATCTGGAAGATCATCATCATCACTGTCCTCTCCATCACTATCCTCTTCATCAGCTATTATAATTTTAGCTACAACATTAGATTTAAAATTAAAATGAACATCACCATATTCTGCTTCAAGGAGCCAGTCTGCAAGATGATCTTGAGCATCTCCAGCCCATTTCTTATTGTCTTTCGAAGTCTGAGTAAAAGGTTTTTTCGCCTTTAGAGGCGAGGTCTCCCAGCTTTATGAACAAGTTTATCATCATTGACGACATAAAGCATAAAAAACACTCACAGAGTAGTTCCAGGAGCCTTTCCCTCACCTCAATCATGGGCTGTAAGGATGACGAGATGCAACCCCATAGTTCTGTGAACCATGCCCATAAAGTCCTCCATGACTTTTTTCTGGTTACGAGTACGGTATCTGTTGACATATGATTAAGTCATGTAACATGTGTGGTGATAGAAAGTTAGAAAAAAATACCTATCCTTGGTATCTGCAGGAGGTCCTTCTCGATTCCATTTTCCAGCAACCCGGACAAGCTCCTGTTTCACCTCAGAGGACATAGCCTGGTGCCATGCCCGGGCCAATTTTGTCCTCTGGCCCATAGACTTTTGGTCTGTGGTATCACGGTGCATCTTGTCATATTCTCCAAATTCATCCTTGAATAATTTTTGGGCGACATCAAAACCGGAGAATTCTGTCTTGTACTTCCCAGCTCCTCAGGCTTCTCATTTTCCCTTTCTCTCACCATCTCTACAGTCACAGCATCTGCAGCAGATCTGTCTTTATGCCCTCCCTCAATAATTTCTTCCTCTGCCTTGCGATCCTCGTCATCCTCCAGGAAGTCCAAATAATATGTATGAATAGCCTGTATTAATTAGATTAGTATAGAATAGATTTTCGAAGGCTCACCTTCCGAAGATTTTTCTCTGGAAGCATGACACAAGGGTCTTGGGCTGCATCACTGCTGCCTATAGCATCTTTGATTGTTTTGAGGATGCGAGCCCTGATAACAGAATTTCCTCTAGCAGCAACAAAGGAATCCTTGTGTTGATTCAACACATCACTAAAAACGAGAGTCCAGCTGGCCATTATATCACAAAATGACATGGGTGCAGGCCGGTGTCGATCTTCGTTGCCGGTCTGTTGAAACCTTCAACAAAAACAACAAAACCAGACAACGCTACTGGTCAGCGGTCCTTGTGCTTAGAAGCGCTGTGTTCAGTAGTTGTTCAAAATAGGGTGGGCTGACCCTGATAGTGCTCCAAACACTTTGAGTTGTTGAAGAGTTTGGGTTTGTGGGAGTTGGAGGGTGAAGAAAGTGAAGTACTGCACACTGGCAGCAGACTGGAATGGATAGACTGGGCTGGACTGGAATAAATGTAAAGCAGAGTGATAAAGTTCCAGGTGAACAATGTCAGGAATGATGACAGAGGACTGTAAAATGCAAAGCCTATCTGAGGCTTCAGAGGAGAATGGACATGGAATGGTGAACTGAAGAAGTGTTTTGTTCTGTAGCTAAAGTACAGGGTTTATATAGAGTAGAGTACCTGTGTACGTCTGTGTATGCAAAGCAACGCTCCAGGCAATGAGTAGGGCAATGAAAGGGGGGAATGGAATGAATGTGCTGCACTTCAGGGGTAATGACTGAGCAATTTCGAAAAATAGAACAAATCCTATGCAGAATGAGTCATAAAATGGAGAATGAGTCATAAGGACAAAGAATGAGTCAGAGAATGAAAAAGCGATGATAAAGCAGGGCTGTGACCATTACAAACCATGACTCATGACCTGAGTCATCATGACCAATTGCTATGCAAGCATGACAAAGTGCTGTGCGGTGATGATGCAAGAGCTGTGACACAGCAATGACGCAGCATATGGGCAGTGGAGAATGGAATGGAGTGATGATGCTATGATGCCATGATGGTGTGATGATCCGAATGCTCTGCTGCAGAGATGTCATGTGGTTGTTGGTGCAGAATGTCGACATGCAGGGATCATGGGATATACACAGTCTGTAAGACGCTTCCCCAGCATGATAAAGGGATTGGTCATCTGCATAGGGACTTGGTTGTTTGCAATCTCTGGTGAGCATTAGGATGGAATGGCATGGTGTCCACAGTGATCATGAAGGTGAGGTGCGAGTGGATAATGGTTTGAATGGTTCGATGAATATAAGCTGCTGAAGAGGATTGGAAATAGTAGGGTGACGAGGACAGGATGAATAAAGACGCGGTTTTCGACGTATTGGTGCAATTTGGCATGGTCTGGCTGATGCTGAGGTTGTCTGAGAGTGTAGTGGGTGAAGATGGGAGAGCGTTGGAAGCGTGTGAATGGGGGAAAGGTGAATAAACCTCGTTGAATGCAAAATGCCGTAAAAATGCGGGATGCCGTAATACTGTTGAAAATCACTAAAAAATCGAAAAATTAAAGGAAAGGAAGGAAAACAAATGAAAAGGTGAGTAAGGAATGATATGGGAAATGAAGATATAAATAAAAAAACCATGTTCTCGCTACCAAACACGTTTGGTGCATGACACCGATACAAGTTTGCAGAACGCAGGATCAGCAAGACTTGGTTGTGCTTGAAAACTCAATCATCATGTCACATGACAAAAACACAGTCATGTGACATGCGTGTTTTTGTCATGTGACATGCGCGTTTACAACATATGGATGATAATGCAGTAAGTGAAGCATGGTCCCAGAATGACATTGGGCCAAGTAATGATGCTGCAGGGTATAGATAGTCCTGGTAAATAAACCCACCGTTACAAACATCTTGTGTTTCAATGGTGGTGGTACTGGCATGGGCTTGTGTTTTGGGATACCGGGCGATGATGACACCCCTAGAATTTGTGAAGTGTATTTACCAAAATTCACCAACATTCACAGTTCATCTAACAAAGTTTAATTGACAGACAACCAAACATTAGCTATGGAGTGAAAACATGTAAGAAGTGACAAATTTGAGTAGCAAAAGTAAGAAATGCAAATGATCTAAGTCAACAATGGTTCCATAGGTACCTCCATCCATGAACACCCCTGCTTCCTACCTGATGACAGCATGGTGGCACCTGTAGGCTGAATGAAGGTGAAACTCTGGTCACAGGAGGTATTCTTGCACTCAAAGAGGTAGGTCTTGTTCCCACTGTCCCTGGCATAGGCTGAGCGCCAAGAATTAGTGCACCCACAGGTTGGGCATTGGATGGGGAGGAAGCAGCCCCAAGGCCTGAACTTGGTATCACCCCATGTGAACTTGGTGATCTGGAGGGTAGCCTCAAGTGGGGTGAGTAAGAGAACATCAGTGTGGCGACCAAGCTTGGATGATTGGCCCAGCATTTCGCCAAAGGCACTGCAGATGGGGCAACGTTCCATGAGGACGTGCTCAGTGAAAGCCAGGAACAAATGGGATGCGAAGGAAGGCTGGAAACACCTAGCATTGAAAGCTATTGTGGCAGAGAGCTTGTGGCTATTGCCAGGTAAGATAAGACGAAAAAATTAATTTAAATGAACTTACCGGACTACTGCACTTTGCAAGCCTGCAAACGCATCAGTGTTGTTGACAAGGGAGCCACAGCACAAAAGCCAGAGGTAGGTTTCCTTGGCACAGTCTAGGACAGACTGCCATGGACGGAGAACAAACTCCAAGAACTGTAAAGTAAAGGTAAAGGTAGTTAGTAATGAAAAGTGCGCCCAAAAAAAAAAAACTCACCTGGTCAAATCCAGCACTGACATAGTGCTTGTCACCACCATCATCAGAGTAGCCAGCAAAAATGTCACCTTGATCATTGTCAGTGTGGGTGGATATCCCAATGACAACGCGTTCCCAAACAAACACCTTGTTGAGGGTCTTGATGATTTGAGCGATGGTTTTCAGGTAAGCGTCTGGGGCAGAGATGATGTCATAGGCGATCTCACGATATTCAATGCCCCCACTTGTGAAGTAGGGCTGGAGGAAAGAATGGGCGAAAGGAAAGGGGCTCCCGGTAGTTTCGAAGTTGATGAGGACGAGGTGGATGAAGAGGATGGGGGCAGTGGAGATTTTGGCAAGCGCTGAGACTTCAAGGGAGGCCTGGATGCACAGAAAAGACTTGAGGACTGTGGTACCGTCAGGATAGTAGAAGCCCTGATGTACAATTAGTTGCTAATGAAAGAGAATGAAAAAAGAAAACTCACAAAGTATGGTGCGCCCTCCTCTGCCACTTTCATATGGCAACATATGCACATGAAAGAGACATCCTCACCAAGGATCGTGTCTTCAGTGTCCAGTGGGAGCTCCATGCACAGCCGGCACATTACTCTGGGGCAATGGTTGCACATGAAGAGAGGATTCTCTTGGAATGATGCAGAGCCATCCCTGCAGAGAATGCAGAACTGTTGGAGGGAAGGAAGAATATTAGTGCAGAAATAGAAAGAGAAAAAAACTCACCCCATTGTGGTGAACCATCTCAGATACCTCCATGGGCTCTCCTCCCTCTAATTCCCCTCCAGAAATGCAGCTAGGGCGAGTCTTGGTGAATTTGAGGGTCTTGAGGGTCTTGAGGGGGACGCGTGGTGCTGAGCCACCATTGGACTTCTTGGCAGTCATCTTAGTGCGCACCATGATTGCTGAGGGTGATAGGAGGAAAGGGTGGCTGAAAAGCTGGAAACATAGTCAGTATATAGTCAGTAAAGACTTACCAAAAGAAACTTACACTGCAAAGCTGAAAACATAGTCAGTATACTGAAGACTTACCAAAAGAAACTTACACATGACTACAGAAACGCGTCTGAACTGATATAGTGAGCAAGACAAAAGACACACGTATGTGAACCAAAAACCAACCAAAAGGTCACGTGATGTCAACCGGCAAAGTCTGGTGTACTGCACAGTTGCATAGTTTTCACATGTATTCCAAATAAGGACAATTTATGTAAGCTGCCAAAGTCCAACACACAGAAATTTGGACTTGTGTTTTTTCACCAAGTCCAAATGTCACATGATCTTTGTGCAAACAATGACAAATCACATGTACTCCAAATAAGGACAATTTATATAAGCTGCCAAAGTCTGACACAGAAATTTGGACTTGTGTTTTTTCACCAAGTCCAAATGTCACATGACCTTTGTGCAAACAAGAACAAATCACCAAACATACTTCAACCGTTAATATTTCTCCCATGGTTCATTTTCCTTCCTCAACCACAACCATATGTTGCGTCTACACCATCCTCCCTTTCCTCATACTACCTCCTCAAGTTCTGTGCTTCTGTCCTTTGGCCACTTGCAGACTGCAGCTGCAAATGGTCAAAGGCAGCGCTACAGCTATATCTCAGGTGTTCACAGGTGAGTATTCCTTTATCCGGCTAACCTCACTAACTTCTGGTTCATTTTTTCACAGTGGTTCTTCACAGTAGGTGCGCTATCAATCCTTTTTGATAGTGTGCCTTCAGGTTAGTCCTTTCACTCTTTGTATATACTGACCGTCTCTTCCTTCTTCAGGTTTTTTTAGGACACCTTCAGGTTAGTTTTTTTCACTCTTTGTATACTAACTGTCTCTTCCTTCTTCAGGCTTTTCTGGCCATCCATGTCCCCAGGGACTGGACGCCTTCTTTGTGGGATCTGGGGGTATTTAACTTGGCCATCCATGTCCCCAGGGACTGGATGCCTTGTTATTCTGGCCATTCATGTCCCCAGGGACTGGACGCCTTCTTTGTGGGATCTGGGGGTATTTAACTTGGCCATCCATGTCCCCAGGGACTGGATGCCTTGTTATTCTGGCCATTCATGTCCCCAGGGACTGGACGCCTTCTTTGTGGGATCTGGGGGTATTCAACTTGGCCATCCATGTCCCCAGGGACTGGATGCCTTGAGTTTATTTGTACTGACTTATGTTTTCAGTGACATTTTCTGTGGTGTGCCTTGTTTTTGTTCTGTTTTTAAGGTTTTTTCCATATGTTTTTACCAGTTTTCAAGTGTGTTCTTGCACTAACTATGTTTAATTTTCTAGTGTTATATACTGCATTTTCTCTCCCACTGTTTCTCAGTTTGGTTGAATCTGGTAAGCGCAGTTTTCAAGTGTGTTCTCTACTAACCATGTTTATTTTTCTAGTGTTATATAACGCATTTTCTCTCCCACTGTTTCTCAGTTTGGTTTAATCTGGTAAGCACCATTTTAATAGTCAATATCATACTAACTAATGCTATAGTTCATTGACCACTAACCTATACTTTGTCTTTCTTTATGTACTGTAGGGTGCAAGGCTAGGATGGAGAGGGCCCCTCCATCCCTGTCTTGCATCATATTTACTTTAGTTTTTTTACCTTAGCTTTTTAGTTTGGATGCCTTAATAAGTTAATATAGTACTCAGTGCAAATGTATTACCCTTTATGGGCATTTTCTAGTCATGTGATGTGTAAATCTTTGCCCAACTTTTGAGTCACATGATCGTGAGAATGATGACAAAGGCAAATAGATCATTGAACAGTATACTAGATAGTCCCTGTGCTTGACGAATTCTAGGGATGTCATCATTGCCCAGTATCCCAAAACACGAGCCCATGCCAGTACCACCACCATCGAAACACAAGATGTTTTCTTTCACATTGCCAGCTGTTTTAGTGATGGCGACTGATAGGGTGCATCAAGGTGATTGTTGCATCTTTCCTATTGCCACTTATACACCCATTTTCGCCCTTCTCCATATCTCAGCACTGTCAGTAACGGTGGGTTTATTTACCAGGACTATCTATACCCTGCAGCATCATTACTTGGCCTAATGTCATTCTGGGACTGTGCTTCACTTACTGCATTATCATCCATATATTGTGTAAGTTGTAGATGCACATGTCACATGACCGTGTTTTTGTCATCCCACTCTGCTACATCTACATGCATGCCATATATTGAGTCTTTCTCGAGGAAACTCCGGCGGCATGCCTAGCCCAAGACGTCGGATTTGGTAACATTTTACGGTCAAAGATCAAGTCTTTTAATGGTCAAAGCTTAAGTCTTTTAATTAGCTTAAATCTTGCTTTTGACCTTTATTCACTCAACCTACACTACCATAGAAAACGGTGAGTATTGTATATCTTGTGGTCATTTATATTTACACTTCGTTCCTTCTTTCACACTACATAGGTAGAGATGGACAACGTTGGCCTCAATGATCAAGACAATATGCTCATTTACCAAGACGACTCAAACAATGTGAGTTTATTATATTATATTTTGCTGCTATATATTGACACTGGACTTCTCATTCTACACTATCATAGGATATGGACGTCTTCCACAATGAACAAGACGACTCAAACAATGTGAGTTTATTATATTATATTTTGCTGCTATATATTGACACTGGACTTCTCATTCTACACTATCATAGGATATGGACATCTTCCACAATGACCAAGATGATATGCTCGTTTACCAAGACGACTCCAACAATGTGAGTTTATTAAATTATATTGTGGTGCTATAATATTGACACTACACTCCTCTATCTACACTATCATAGGATATGGACGTCTTCAGTGTCGATGAAGATGATGTCATGAATATTGACCAAGACGACTCCAACAATGTGAGTTTATTAAATTATATTGTGCTGCTATAATATTGACACTACACTCCTCTACCTACACTATCATAGGATATGGACGTCTTCAGGCTTGATGAAGATGATGTCATGAATATTGACCAAGGTGACTCAAACAATGTGAGTTTATTCAATTATATTGACACTACACTCCTCTATCTACACTATCATAGGATATGGACATCTTCAGCATTGATGAAGATGATGAGATTATGGCATAGGAAGGGATTTTGGATTTGATTTGCGGCTTTATCAATTACCAGGGAATCTGGAGATACCCCTGAATGTAAACAATGTACTACTATCATAGCTATCATACCACCACTTCATTTTTTTTGAGATATTGGCTGCACGCCATAGGTCTTACCGAAAACCTCATATCTCTTCCTTACTCTGATTGTCTTCTAACCGAATCCAGCCTCCACCACGTCTCCCCCAGGAACACTCCAGGTCTCTCAGACCCGATTGCTCTTTTCCTCAGCCCAGGTGGAATACTTGAGATACTGGCTGCACGCCATAGGTCTTACTGAAAACCTCATATCTCTTCCTTACTCTGATTGTCTTCTAACCGAATCCAGCCTCCACCACGTCTCCCCCATCACATTCAAGACCAAAGATGAGCTCAAGTGGTAGTAGGATCCAATTAAGTAGACCATATAAGGCTATTACATCATAACAAACTTCATATGGTCTGATTGTCCAACTACATGATGATTATGTGGACCAAACAACTATATTAGTGTGGATCATTGGTTCGCGAGAATTTGATCGTGAGAATTTTGAGAACTTTGGTTCATTTTTTTCTCCAATGGACGACCTCAAAAACAGGACAACTGAGGTATTGGCAACTCTGGGCAGGAGGATTGGGGAGATAATGGGCAATTCAGCTCAGCTAGGGGTCCTTAAAGATGGCCAAGTTGAAACTGAATTGCTGCATAAAGCTAGGTAACCATGGTTCAGTATTAATTGTACAACCACTAATTACTGAGGGAATCAAGGATGAGAATAGCAGCACAGCTCAGCCGGTGCTTGGAATCACTGAGTGATAATTTGACTTTTAAGGATACATCAATTTCCGAATATGAAATTGACCGGGCCGCCCTGACTATTGCACATGCTATGGTTAATCCCAGTGAGTAAGGAGATATGTCTGGCCATGCATGAATTTTAATGCTTAAATATAGTGAATGTTGATTGGGATGTGGACTGGTATGGTGACAAGGTCAAGTTGTCACACCCTAATCGGGATGGTTCTGCAACTGGTGAACCAGAGACTGAAGAAGTACTTCCCTGAGGCAGTGCTTGGCAAAATTTTGGTTCCAACAACCATTGTGGATAGGAACGGCAAAATTATAGTGATTTACCTCCCTAATATTTTGTCACCTTCTCGCCTAGTATGTTTCTTTTCTGGTTGGGGATTCCCTCTCAGGGCTGATTAATTAATTAGGAGCATGTCAACCACATTACTGCTGGCTTACGAGATTCTCTTCTTAAAACCCTTCCGCCCATTTCACAGAAAAAGAAAAGTTGGCAAGATGATGACTATCTTGTCCCAGAGGGAGGGGGGGAATTTGGGGCTGGTAGAATTACAATAGCACCTGCATATTTCATGCAAAGACAAGAGGTATTGCATTTTTACTTATTATGTTTTCCCCTCTCCTAACTATATTCTTAGCGACTACTGGATCCTTTAGTGACATCGGAGTCTTACTCATTGGGGAAAGTCCAAGATTGGCTAGCAGCCTTGAGAACATCAGAAGTTCTATGGAATGTTATCATGGCTACTGTAGCTCTGGATTTGTTTCAGGCCGGTGTCTCCTCATTTTCTGAGGTCATCAAGGAAGTTTGTCAACCAAAAAAAAACCCTGCTCCTGTGGACTCTTGGCCCTCAATTTTTTCAGGGCTTGAAATCATTGCTAATTGAGCTACCTTTAGCCACAGAGATGGTGGTGGATCTCCTTCCCTTTTTGATATTTTGGTCAGTCTAGGTAGAAACCATCATGCAACATTTGCCTTGCCAGATGTCCAAGCAGAGCTGGATTATTCCCCTGGAGCAATGGTCTATATCTCAGGGAGGGTGCTGGAACATTCTGTCTGTCCTTGGCTCAATGGAGAAAGATTGGTAATTGCCCATTTCATGAAGGACGCTGTGCATGATTGAGTAGGGGTGCCAAGGCCAGGATTCCCCATGCAGAGTTTCTTTTTAGAGTTAGTGGGGAGGAAACCGAAGGGGCGGAGGCAGAAAAAGAGTAGAAGATAGTAGGGAATTCCCACAATATTATTTATTTATTCAATTTGTTTTTTTTTGGGGGGAGGGGGGGTTCTGTGTAGCTATGCAAAAATTCATGTTTCGAGTCTATGTGGCTGTTGTCAAACCCATAATTCCATGAGTTCAAAAATCACACCAAGGCGGCGAAATAGAGCCAGAGTTGGGCCATCTTCATCTGAGGCTTGGCCAAGAAAGAGACAAAAAGGTGCTCATAAATATACATACACCTCAACGAAATCTCGGAGGGGGAAGGATTCATGGAAAGAAGTCAACACTTCATTTGTGTACAAAGACTCTGACAGTGAGGCAGAGCCAGCCTCACCATCAAAACAAAAACGTCACCAAAATATTGAAGATAATTTACTGGTGGAATATGATGGGGAGGTGCATGATGGGTTTTGGACTGGAGGCTTGAAAGGTATTCAACGAAAGACAAAAGTGAGTTCTATTGGGATTATGTTTCTTGACATGTTATTAAAAATAGCCGATGTATAGTCCCAAAATGATTTCCTCCGGGAATACTTGCCTTGGTGTCAAGAATATCTTTCGGTGTTGTTGGAGTTGGAACAACTGATCAACAACGGACAATGTGAGGATTGTGGAGGAGAGGGGGGGTTTATTTGGTGTCTGTCCTGCTCAGGAGAGCATGCATGGTGTCCTTCATGTGCTGTTAAAGCCCACCAGTGTAACCCCTTCCACAACCTTCAACTTTGGAATGGCAAATTCTACGAGTCTACTACCCTACAGGACCAAGGGTATGTAATGTATCTTGGCCATGGAGGCCATCGGTGTCCCTGTTTATCCCAGCAGTCGACCCCATCACCCTGGTCAGATCTATGAGACACAGTCAGGAGTATCTAACCTGGTCGTCGTGCACTCCACTGGAATTTACTCACATCACGTATCCTGGTGTCAGTGTCCTGGAGCTGAGAAGGATAGACATCTGCATCTTCTAAAAGCAAAATTATTTCCTGCCAGTATCACTCGCCCTCACTCTGCTTTTACCTTCAACATCCTGGATAACTTCCTCATAGATGCTTTGGAGTGCAAAACTTCGGCTATGAGTTTCTATCAAAAGCTACGACGTTTTACCAACAATGCTTTCCCTGATAAAATTCCAGTGAGCAATTTTATTATTATTGTACCCTGAGCTTATATGATAAAAAGGACCGCTATCGTGAACTTATGAGGGTGTCACATATATGGAGGGATTTGGTTAATAGAATAAGATTTGGCTTTGGACACCAGACAGACAGATCCCCTGGTCTGGGTGATTTGGCTCTGTATTGTCCAGCATGCCCCCAACCTGGCATCAACTTGCCTCCTTCTTGGAAGGATTCCTATGATGTGTAAGTTGAAAGATTGACAATAGCCAACTTAGCTCATTTTTTTGTGGTGGCTAGTTGGTTGGTTATGCAAAGATACATCGTGGATGGAAATTTTACAGCCCAACATATGAAGATGAAGACTCCAGAAGACAATGTCTCACTAGCAGATGGAAAGGGATACATGGTAACCGAGGAACCTTATCAAAATCACATAACAGAATCTGTTGAAGAGAGAGAGGTGAGTTGTGATTTTTATTGAGGTGTTTCCTTGCCAATGATGTCTAATATACTTTCAGAAATTGTCTTGTAGTAATCACCGAGCTGTGAATGCAGCCAATATTCAGAGAAGCAATCTAAGGGCTACAGGAGTTGGGGCAACAGCATGTGCTAGGCATGGATGTTTTGTTCCTCATGCAGTGGTTGACTTTCAAAAGGGGGAACGGTCTGTGGTTGTATTGTGATTTTCTGATCATGGACTGACTATGTAGCCAGGCAAATGAACATGGACTATTCCATTTGCAACGCTGTGAAATATCCATCTGGAGGTATTGGCAGTGCGCTAATAATCTATGATGTTGCATGCCAGTGGAGTATCCACTTCCATGAAAGGGTGGACCGGAGCTATCACCTGTCTCTTCCCCAATCGATTGAAATATTGCCTGCAATTGGCAAGTTTCATTTAAGGCACCCATAAGCTACTATGCTTTCCTAGGTTCAGCCTCAATTTTATTACAGGAGCTGGTCATATTGACGGAGAAATCTTGGAGACCCTCTGGGCCCCTTTTAACAAGATTTCCCCCACGGCAAGATCCATGACTCTCCCTCATAGAAAGGAAGTCTTGGATGACCATATGAGAGATTCCAATTGGAAGAAGCTCGTTGGAATTGGCAAGTCCTCCTGACCTCTAAAATAAGAACTTAAACTCACATGATGTTTGCAAAGTTAAACTACTGCTTAAAAAGCATTGTCGAGCCCTACAGGGTATTAGTGATACTCAGGGTCCATATGAGGAATTGACAAAATCACTTGATTCGGCCAATGTCCAGGAATGGAAGAAGGCAGCTGAACTAGCAGCTCAGGGCCGTGGTGCTCTTCTTGACATCTATCAGCTTAAAATGGATCAAGGTAGGTCTGGTGACATTAACTTTAATGTAGCACTGACGGAGAATGATCGAAAGCTCCAACCATGGCCGAAATAAGGCTATGATTGACTGAAAATGAAATGTCCACCAATGGCAGGAGTGGGTCTGTTGCATGGTTGATCGAGGGTATCAATATAGAAAATGCTCAGTAAGATGTTCTAAATTTGTGATTTCATTAACTCACATTGTGTTACTAGAGATGCCCTGAGAGCTTCTATAAGACAATTACCTGAGCATCCAACTGCTTCTCAGAGAACTGTTATAGAAGAAAAAAGACAGAAGCTCATGTCCTGAATTAATAAGTTCAACAGGACTGCCATGGTTATGACTAATGGTATGGAATTAGAGGGGGGGGAAGGAGTGCCACAGGATGACCCTGAACTGTGTCTGGAGGAGGCTGATGGTCCGAATTTTCCAAGCATTGAAGATCCAGAGGAGGACAGTATTTTGGATCTGGAGGGTAAGGTTGACTCACCTGCAGAAGTTGCCGAAGTTTGGATGCCATCATGGGCAGCAACTGATACTGTCATGGATGATGTTATTGTGGCATTACGTCAAGAAGAACTCGAGCTTCGAAAAGGGTCAAGCAAATGACTGCTTGGAGAAGCTTCGTCAAGCCTTGGGTGACAGATCAGTAGTGTTTCGAGAGAAAATACACTCCAACAAATCAATCCATCACCAGGGCACTAGATCAAAAAAGGAACTTCTACAAATCACTCTGTCTATCAACAAACAGGCTCGAGGATATTGTCGGTCAAGGGCAGCAATGCAACATTTGGGGGCTGATTCTGATACACTGGCATTGTATCAACCCCTAAAGGCTCAGGACCTTGTAGTGAGCAAAGAAGTCACAGAGGAAAACAGGCATGGTCAGGGTTCTGATAGACTGACTTGGTTTTGGAGGATCAACAACGCAGAGGACAGTCAAAAAAACCAATGGATAATGAATGTGAGTTTTCATGTCATCTGATGTTTGTTCAAGGTAATCAACTTATTTTCTTCATTTCAAGCTTACTGTGTGAATTGGTTGAAAGCAAAAGCACGATATGACCGTTGGAGTGAAGAATTGAAGTTGGTACAGCATGAAATGTTTTGGACAGTGTCCTGGTTTGGGACACGGAGATCGAGGGCAGATAAAAGCATCAAGGATGGGCATAAGGCATATGCTGAGAAGCAGGCTTCAATGTGGGCTAAGTTTTCAGCCAAGGGCCTGAAGAATTTTCAAGGAAAATTAATTGGAACTAGTTGATCTTTGAGATGTCCTGATGTAATTACTTTACTTCTAATCTACCCAACCCCCATGTAATGTAACTAGCTCAAAGTTGTACAGGTTATAACATATGTAGGTATAGGTCAAGAAATTAGCTGGCCAACAGCAGTAAATGTTATAATACATGTGGCCATCCCACTCCCACAGGCTGTAACAGCAGTCTGGCCTATAGTGGTATGGTATTACTAAGGGAGTGGCCTGCCTGCCTTTACATCAGAGAACTGACTACCAGTTCGGCCTGCCCACTCTTACAGGGTGCAATAGCAGGCTGGCCCATAATGGAACAGGTCACCATAGGGGCGGCTGGTCCCCTCCTACATACTGCAGAGGTGGACTGGCCGATGAGAGTATAGCTCACCACCAGGTCAGCTGGCCCCCTCCTGCAGGGTGCAATAGCAGGCTGGCCCATAGTGGAATAGGTCACCATTGGGCTAGCCAGCCCCTAGTGGAATAGGTTATCATATGGGTGGCCGGTCCCCTCCTACATACTGGAGAGGTGGACTGGCCGATAGGAGTATAGCTCACCACCAGGTCGGCCGGCCCACCTTGACAGGGTGCATTAGCAGGCTAGCCCATGATGGTATAGGTCACTAGGTGATCGGCCTGCCCCCCTCTACATACCGCAGAGGTAGGCTGGCCGATGAGACAATAGCTCACCACTAGGTCGGCTGGCCCACCCTTACAAGATGCAATAGCAGGCTGGCCCATAGTGGAATAGGTCACCATGGGCTGACCAGCCCCTAGTGGAATAGGTCACCATGGGCTGACCAGCCCCTAGTGGAATAGGTTACCATATGGGTGGCTGGCCCTACCTTACATACTGCAGGGGTAGACTGGGCAATGGGAGTATAGCTCACCACCAGGTCGGCCGGCTCACAGTTACAGGATGCAATAGCAAGCTGGCCCATAGTGGAATAGGTCACCAGGTGATCGGCCTGCCCCCTTCTACACACTGCAGAGGTAGGCTGGCCTGTGGGAGTATAGCCCTCCATTTGTACAGCTGTCCACCATACTGGCTAACAATAGTACAGGTTTCACACCGGCCCACACAGGTATTGCGAATATACTACTCTATATTGAGGGCACTGGCCAACACAGGTTCTACGACACCAGCCAGTCCTGCATTAACACCGGCCCACACAGGTATTGCGAATATACTACTCTATATTGAGGGCACCGGCCAACACAGGTTCTACGACACCGGCCAGTCCTGCATCTACATGGGCCAGCCCATGTCCTGTAGGTCTGGTTCTGCAGGTCAATGTACATGTCCTATGACAGGGTTCTGCAGTACAAGTGACTGAAGGGTCTGCTTCGAAAATGAGGCAGTTCATCACAACCCGGTTCGTTACACTTCAACCAAACATTTTCGTAAACAAGGCGATGCAACAACCCAATTTGTCTAATCGTGCACCAAGATAGTTTCTTATCTTGAGCGCTATACTGGCATGGAGCGCCAGCCTCTGGTCGTCATTTCTCATCTACCGACTCGACTATTACTTGATAATATCTGTAAATTCAAACCTATTATGACCGCACATCAGTTTCGGAGGATTTCCCGCCCACAAGCCAATGCAAGGCTATGCAATACATTTGCTTGCCACTCATCGAGTCTATGGGAGGCCTGTGGCCATGCCCTTTTGCAACGCTAAGGAGCTGGTATAAGTATTCGAGCTCGCTGTCTGACGGAGAAATCACTTTTTTTCAACATGAGTTGTCAGCAGTTACACATTCAGCCATCTCCAATTTCAAGTGCTCCCACTCATCCTTCTTTTGCTAGTACTACTCCAGTTTACCCACAGTATCATCATGCTTTTCTACACCAGGCTTATGGATTGTCAAGCAGCCCTCATACCCCATCACAGGTCACCCATCCATCAAACCTTCTGCCGCCAGCATCAGGAAGTTATGTGCCCTACATGCCTCATCCTATCTACATGCCGCCTCCACCATTCGAGAATATCACGACAACGGTCAATAATACACAAAAATCAGCTGCGGGCACCAGGAAGTGAGAGAGTACTGCCGCTGCCAGTGGTTATAAGGCACCAAAAAAGCGAAAAGGCAGGACAGACTATGCTTCACAAGGGATTTTATTGCAAAGGAGGAAGACTATGCCATTTCTGGACTTGTGACACAAAGGGCTATGGAGGAGCTGATACATGCAGGGAAGTTGGATGAACTTCAGGATCTTGTTCGAAACTCGATCGCAGACGAGGACGAAGACGACAATAGTATCTTAGCGTAGATTCAAGCTTGGCGCACATAGCCACTTCATATCTCGAGTACATGCTGTGTATATCACTCGGACACCTGATTGGCTAGTTTCATAGCCGACTTTCTTTGAGTTCAGTTCGTTTGACTTCGAAAACGAAGTGGGACCGAACTCACACTTCGTTTCAGTTCAGTTCACTTCGCGGCAACACTAATTCTACTGGTAAGTCCAATCATCGCGGTACGTCGGAGTTCAAAGCTGCCGTGTTGTGCCGATTATTTCTCTTTACAATTGATATTTCATGTGGCTACTCTGAGGCCCATTAATATGACTGTTTCACCCGGCTGAGCTTAAAAAGGTGGTACACAGAGTATCTGTGTCTTCTCGTGTATCTAGGCACCGACTTGGACGTCTGAAGACTTAGAGCTTTTGGTTTTTCGAAACGTCATGGTACACTACAATATTTCCAGTTGCCTGATGTCCATCGTCATAACAGAAGCCGTGTCTTTGACTTGTGCAATAATATCTTGATCCGATGCGATTCTCTTATATTCTCCGCCGCGCTGCTGCACTAGCAACAATGCACTGAATTGTTGCCCAAGGCGAACAATCAATCGCAACGCTCGTGAGTGAGAGTCCAGATCAACCGGCCCCTTTTCGTCCTGTAAATCGGACTGGGGAACGAACACATCTTCCACGCTCTGGGTATCGTCTTCAATGCTTTGGGTATCATCTGCAGGCGGCTCCAGAAGTTGATGGTTCCACGGACGGACAAGTAAGACTGTCTTCTGGATGGGTCGTGCTGGCGAAAAGCGGCCGATTTTCTCCCCTGTTTTGATCGAGAGATCATACAGCCCATCTGCCTTGATTTCATATGTGAAATATGATGGTTCATCTCGAGCGTGGCTCCGTCTAACTTCTGTAACACGGAATACCATGCAAGGCAGGTGTAGCCGACGATGCGCGAAACGAGGAGCGCTCAGATTGCTAAGCAGGGTATAAAGTTTCGAAGCTGAATCTGCAGCCACCTCATTTCGCAGCGTGGAGATCGATGTCTGAATTTCATCTTCGGACGGAGATGACAACTTGCATGCCGAAGCTTCGTACGATGTGATGCTGGCAGGCAGACAACTATTGAACTCCGATGATTTTCCGACCCAGTCTAGGGCAGTGATGTCACCCGACTGAGCCACGATCTCCTGCAAGAGCCGCCCGAGTGCATTTTGCTTCTCGCCATAGATCACAGGTAGGTGGATGTCGAAGATGCCGAACAATGAATATGCAGTATCTTCTGGCAAAGTGGTGACACATGTTGACGCCCATTGCAGTTTCTCTCGGGCACCTGCCATTCCTGGTCGGAAGGTAGTGAGGGTCCCTGCATCTATCCCAGTCGCATCCTCCAACTCCTGCATGATCGCAATGGACACCTTGTGGTTTGGAGAGTGATCGTCAAGATATAAAGTCCAATTGCTCTGATAAAAGAGAATGACTTTGGGAGCCAGGAATTCTTGAACCGTCCATCCTCGCCCATTCCAAGCACTTTTTGCCAATGCACCAGTCTTCGACGAAGGCGGAACATCCGACAGGTAGACAATCGTAAGCGCTGAGTGGCGATACCAGACAAACATAGAGTTGAGCGATTCTTGGACCTCAGTATTGTTATTCTTGTCGATGCAGCACGTGTCCATCCATGCCCAGCGACAACGCGCCTCACGAGCAACTTTGCAAAACGACTGCAATTTCACGATGCCGCCAACTGCCTCCAACTCGTACACGGCCTTATCCTGGATGTCGTGCAGCAGCGGCTCCTTCTCTTCCCACCTGTGTGAGAGCATGACACAACGGAAGTATGTCGCCACCACTTCTTCGATGCGCTCCATTCGGAGGTGTGTATGTTTCTGATTTCATTGTGGATGAAACAAGCTCTTTATACTCTGTACTCGTTTTGAAGACGCTTATCTGCGCTTCTCGATCGCACAAGAGCCCGGTGATGGTGTCAAGTAAACGGAGTGGTACAAAGAAGTCAAGCATCTCGACACATGGGTCTATTCGGGGCTTACGCTGTATTTGTGTCTCGGGAGCATTTTCGAACTGAAGAAGCATGAGTTGGAAGGCCTCGATAGATGCATCATAGCGTTGTGCACCATGAAGCGCTGCGTGCTTCAACTCGTATCCAATATAAGAGGAAGGGTTGAGTTCAATGACCTATGTATCACAAAAATGAGCATGGACCACGGAACAACAGATGTCTTTCGCACTTTTTGCGCATCGAGAAGCGCATCCTCCCATAACTTCTTTTCCAACTTTACCTTACTGCGTTTTATAAAGATGGTGTCGCGTGCGGCGGCCAGGTCGATCGCTGCCGAGTATAGGGTAATGGCTTTGTCGTGATCACTCGCACTGAGCGCAGCGTCTCCGTCAGCATCATAGAGCTCACTACATCGTTGTTTGAGATCTGCGTGCAATGCGGGTGAGGATTGTAGTGTGGTTGACATCACAGAAAACTTGCCAGTGGACCAATCAAGACAGTTGGCCTTTGTACTTTCGTCACACTTGTCCATCATGTATTGGTGTGCTTCGAGGGCTTCTCCAAGTCTATTTGCCTGAAGGAGTGCAAGGCACCGTTTCTTGTTTGCAGTTTGCCACAAGGACTTGAGGTCCCACCCGAAGAGCTGCAAAAGAGTATGTAGTCGGTCATGAAAAGCATTTTTGGTTGTTTCATACCAACGCACCACGACAAAGTCATCATATTTGGAATGAATGGCGAATTTAGATGAGGAACCGCTGGTGTTGACAGCAGTAGTGAAGTGGTCAGCAGCTTCATTGTGACGCGCATCATCTGAGGCATGGTTTCCGAGCTGAACATGTAGATATGCCTGGTGTGCGAAGTTCAGAAAAACCAGGGTCAATGCACGGACCTGGGATGAGACTTACTTTCACAATCCAACACGCACGAATATCGGCACTCGGACAGGCTTTAGCCAGCTCTTGGACGCGTATCATTGCCTCCTCATGTTGATCTGCATTAAAAAGTGCTGCAGCCTGACAACAATAAACAATAATGAAGCATGAAGTATGTAAGAATCATTTAACCTGCCTTAATCAAGAGAAGTAAATGATTGGCCTTCAGATCTCCGTTCGTGAACATGGATGCGAGGTCAAATGCTTTGATCGCGTCCCGGACCTGCTTTCTCCCGCAGAGAGCGATGCCCTTGGAGATATAGCCCGTGAACGAGGGTTGAATGTCGACGGACTATGCCGCGATCAAAATTAGCTTTCGGCAAGGGGCCATCATGGTTCAGTCTATCTTACCTTGGAAGCATCATGAAGGGCGTGGTCCCAGTTATGCTTTCGTGCCATAACAAATGAACGATTGGCATAGGAGCTGTAGTTGTTGGCAACAGCATCGATCTCTCGTGTTAGCAGCTCTTCAGCTTTAGACAAGTCCCCAGTTATGCATGCATTGCGTGCCATTGTGTTTATAGTGAGCATCTGCGTGAAGAAGTTCACATTAAGTCATATGAGTCAAGAATAGACACATGCCTTAACATCACACGCAACGCGCTCGGGTACTGTCCACTCCGAGATCTTCTTGTCGCCACCTCCGCTAAGGATGCGCTTGCCATCTACGGAGAATGCGACACAACGCACCAAGCTAGAGTGCCGGAATATGGCGATGGTTTTTCGATCCCAGAGCTGCCAGAGACGAACATAATGGTCTGTAGACGCGGAGGCGACCAGAGTACCATCAGAGTTCACGGAAATGGCGTTGATGTCGTGATTATGGCCCTTCCATGGATCACCGACCTGCTGCCCGGTGAATATATCCCATTGTCGTATGGTTGGATCCAATCTACACCCGCCTGAGAGAAGCCGTGTGCCATCGGGCATCCAGGCGAGTGGCAGGGTGATTCCTACATAGAGTTTGTGCATGTGATCCTTGAAGTTTGCTATGCAATTTCTTGTCCCCAGTGGGTTCCAAATTTGGATATCAGAGTTTGTTGCGATGGCAAGTAGTTCGCCCGATGGCGAATACCGAATGGTGTAGACTTCTGCATTACAATTGATTGGATTTCCTTGTTGCTGCCACGTTTCCGTATTCCACAACTTCGTCGTATGGTCCATCGAACCAGTCGCTAACATCGTGCCGTCTGGTGAGAAGTCTAGCGAGCGAATGTATGTGGAATGGGCTTTGATGGCAGGCCCGGGGGTGACAGATGCGCAAGTGTCTCTGTCCCAAGCAATGAACTCTCCGTTGTCAGAGCTGGCTATCAATTGTCTGTCTTGTGATGCTGCCACTGCCACTGCCCGCACACGGCCGCGGTGCTCCTCCATCTTCTTTAACACGGTGCGATTCTTCAAGTCCCACTGACGAAGAATCCTATCCGCCGAACCTTCTGAAGATCAGAGGCGAGCGGATCGGGCGAGGGAGGTCTAGTAGATAGAAACAATCTAATCTCAGTCTGGTATTTGGGACTCTAGTCCATAGTACTGTACCTAGTAGATAGAAACAATCTACTAGTAAATGTTAGTGCGCAATCCTAAGTCTAAATAAAAGCAAGTACTCACATCTCAGTCTGGTATTTGGGACTGAGATGCTCGTATGGTAGGTACGAAGTCTATAAGGTAAAATGGTCGCTATACGTATATTAGCGTAGCGGGGGAATGATAAAGTGAAACATTGGTATCTGGACGTTGAGTGACACTCGACGTCTCTTATCTTGTGCCTCTGTCAAACGGTCGCGCTCGTATCACGCGTCTCGATCCGACGTGTCCGAATCCTCGAGCGGGACCGAGTGACATCATGGTCCTGAGCTTCTGGAAGCGTGGTCGCGGTAACGGCTTGGTGAACGTGTCGGCTATGTTGTCGTCTGTAGGACAGTAGCGTAGTTCGAATGTCCCGTTCTTGACGTGAGCGCGGACAAAATGGAAGCGAATGTCGATATGCTTGGTATGTGCATGGAACTTGTTGTTTGAGGCTAACGCAATGGCAGCTTGATTGTCGCAATAGATTGGGGTGGATGTGTGCGTCTCGCCGTACAGTTCATCGAGGAGGAGCTGTAAATAAAGCACCTCGCGGGCAGCAGACGTCAACGCGATGTACTCGGACTCTGCAGTCGAGAGCACGATAATGGGCTGTTTGCGAGAGCTCCACGCGACAGGGCCGCCGTTCAGCATAATCACGTATCCGGACATTGAATGACGGTGGGGCTGGGAGGCCCAGTCAGCATCCATGTACGCCTCTAATCCTCCATCCGTCCCTCCTAACGTTATCCCATAGTCAGCCGTACCCTTGAGGTAGCGCATCGTTCGCTTTGCTGCCTCCCAATGCGCCCGTCCCGGGTTACGCATGAATTGGGACAGTGTAGCCACGGCGAACGTAATATCGGGCCTCGTGCTAGTTGCAGCATACATGAGGGACTCGATACCCCGCTGGTAAGGTACGTCTTGCATATCTGCCAGTGCTGTGTGGGTCGCTGGGCACTGCTCGACAGTCAGCGTGCTGCCAGCGTCCATGGGAATGACTGCGTTCTTCGCGTCGGTCAGGTGAAAACGCTCGAGTATCGTGCTGGTGTAGGCATGCTGGGAGAGGGTAATGGTACGTTCGGGTCGGCAACGTTCGACTTTGAGGCCTAGCAGCCAGCCAAGCTCCCCTAAGTCCGTGATGTCGAAGTACTGACGGAGTTGATCCTTGAACTCGGTGATATGGCGCAGGTATTTCGACGTGACGGCCATGTCATCGACTGACACGGTGACGACCATGTGCTTGTCGGCCTCACGCATGTAGTAGACGGCCTGGTCAATTTGCGAACGCGTGAACCCCAACTCCAGGAATACACTTGCCAGTTCTTCCGACCACTCGAATCCTGCCTGCTTCAACCCATACAGACACCTCTTCAACTTCAACACCTTCCCCTCGTCACCATCCTTCAAGTACCCAGGAGGGGCTCGCATGTAGATATCCTCCTTGATCTCGGCGTGCAGGTACGCGCTCTTGATGTCGACTTGGTGGACTTCCCAGTCCTTCTGAGCGGCCATGGCGAGAACAGTGCGTATGGTGGGCATGTTGGAGGTTGGAGCGAAAGTCTCTGAGTAGTCGAGGCCATGCTTCTGACGCTGGCCGTTTGCCACGAGTCTGGCACGCAGCTTGAGTTTCTCACCATCTGGGCCACGTTTGGTGGCCAAGACATAATGGCAGGGTATGACATTAGCGTGACGTGGTACGTTTACCACTTCCCAGGCTCCTAACTTCTCCAGCTGACTAATTTCGTAGTCTATGGCCTCTTGCCATTCTACTGCGTCTGGGCCGTTTAACGCCTGCTGGAGAGTCGGTTCGGGCTTTGCTGTTGCTAGAGCCCACTGGGTAAGTGGAGCGTCATCTTCATCGTCGTCTACGGTCGCTAACGAGGCTGACTCCCCCTGGTGTAGGGTCTTATAGTACCCCATGGGAGGCCTAACGCGTGTCGCTCTGGGGGCAGCTGGTTCTGGGAGTGGAGTGTTGACCTTTGGTGGGGTAGATGGAGTGGGTGTAGAGGCGTGCTGGTCGATACTCGTTGGCATTGGTGCCTTCTCCCCCTCGAGCAGTACGTCGGCAGCCACGGTTACTGTCGTGGGCACGAAACTAACGTTCCGTTCCACAGAAATACGGCGCTTACCCGGCCAGTACACCCGGTATCCCTTGCTCTGTTCGTCCACACCTATGAAGATTGCCTCCTCCGCCCTCGCCTCCAGCTTCCCAGCGTCCTGCAGGTGTACATACACCCTAGCACCAAACTCATGGGCCTGGGCCAAATTTGGACGGCGACCATGCACCAGGTCGTATGGGGTGTGTCCTGGTGTTGCCCTCGAAGGTAAGCGGTTTCGTAGCCAGCTGGCATAGCTAACTGCGGCGGTCCACAGGAACTTTGGCACGTTGCACGCCAGCAACATTGCGCGTGTCAACTCGACTAGCGTCCTGTTGAGGCATTCAGCCACACCGTTCTGCTGGGGAGAGTCGTGTACGGTGAGTTCTCGTTTGATACCCTGGCCTGCTAAGTACGCGTCGAACTCTGCGCTTAGATACTCCCCTCCCTGGTCTGAACGCAATGTCTTAATCTTTGCGTCGTGCTGCCTGGTGAGTCGTGCCTCGTACTGCTTGAAAGCTCCAAGTGCCTCACTCTTGTGTTTCAGGAAGAGGATGTGCGTTTCACGGGAGAAATCATCGGTGAAGCTCATGTAATATGAGCTCCCACCTATACTAATAGTCTGCACAGGTCCCCATAGGTTGGTATGGATCAATTCGCCGTATGCCTGCGCCCGACGCTTGGACTCCTTTGGGAACGGCTGCCTAGCTGCCTTTCCCTTCTCACACGCCTCGCAGAACTCTGGTTCCGAGGCGGAGTCTAGCTCAATGCCTTCCACCAAGCCCTTCTCGACAGCGGACTTAACTGCCGAGTGCAATACGTGTCCCAGCGCATGATGGAGTTCCCCCAAGGTGACTTTCCCTTTGGCTAATGCAGCGTGATGCTCGTGCTGACCTGCAATGGTGTATAGGCCGTCGACGTGAGGTATTTCGGCAATTACCTGCCGTTTGGGACCTGTGGACAGGATCCTGCAGTTGGTCCCTTCGAAATGGACTGCCAACCCGGCGGCCGTTATACGGTTCGTCGCCACGAGCGTATAGCTCATCTTGGGCACGTGCAGTGTGTCCTTGAGGGTGACACTCATCCACTTGGATCCTAGCGGTAAGTTTATTCTTACATCACCGCGGCCTATGGCACTAATTATTGAACCATCTGCAGTTCGAATATCGAGGGGTTTGAGTGGGATATACGTGAAGAACTCGGCTCTGTCCGGGCAGAAGTGGGAGGTAGCGCCAGAATCAATGATTGCCGTGCGGTTCTTGGCAGGTGAGTCCTCTTCCCCAGTTACATGTGCACCGTCTATTGACGCGAATGCATAGTTATCCTGGGACTCAGTGGCGGCTGCTGCTGTTGCTGCAGTCTTGTTCTGCCTCGCCCTCTTCTGACACGGACCCTGCCCTTCCTTCCCGCCTCCCTTCCTCCAACAGTCGCTCTTGTAGTGGCCCTTCCTATCGCAGTTGTGGCACACCACATCCGCATTCTGCTGGTTGGAGTTGCCTGTATCGCGGCTTCTCCCTTGGGTGGCTCTAGAAGTAAAGGCTGAGTTACTCCCTTTCTTCCCAGTTCGATGTTCTGAGAGCTGGCGGTGCTCGTACTCCTCGGTGACCATGCTGATCAACTTGTAAGGGGTAAGTACCTTCTGGGCTATTTTGGCCGCTGCGTTTATTGATGAGACTAATGGGCGGTAGGATTCGGGCAACGATCCTAACGTTATCGCGTAGAAGTCGCGATCCTCGATACTAGCACCCATCCCTGCAAGCAGCTCTCGGAGGCGTAGTTGCTCCCCGAAATGTGCCTTCACGTCACCTCCTTCCTCGCATCTCAACTCTTGGAGTCTGCGGCGGAGGTCTATCTGGACCAATTCCGTTTTTCCTTCGTGGATCTTGCATACCTCGTTCCAGATTGCGGCGGCACTGCCTAGATTCTGGACCCGAAGTAGGAGCTGGTCGGAAATGGTGCTGAAGATCTGTTGTTTTACCAGTGAGTCCTTTTGCTGGTATTCATCTATCTTATCCTCTAGTTCCTCTAGTTCCGTATCCGTCGGCTTAGTGCCGTCCGGCTTCTTTAGTTTTCCCGTTGTCGCATCAACGTCGAAGGGAACGGGCTTTGTCTTACGACCGTCGGTATATCGCATCAGGCCTCGAGCGCCAAGTGCCGTTAACATTCTTCCCTTATAGGTTATCCAATTCAAGCCGTCGTCGGCGAGTTTTGGGATGTTGAACAGCGCGGAGTTGGAGCTGGGGAGCGTAGTATCCATGGTCGGGGCAGGGCTCATAACCTCTGAAGATCAGAGGCGAGCGGATCGGGCGAGGGAGGTCTAGTAGATAGAAACAATCTAATCTCAGTCTGGTATTTGGGACTCTAGTCCATAGTACTGTACCTAGTAGATAGAAACAATCTACTAGTAAATGTTAGTGCGCAATCCTAAGTCTAAATAAAAGCAAGTACTCACATCTCAGTCTGGTATTTGGGACTGAGATGCTCGTATGGTAGGTACGAAGTCTATAAGGTAAAATGGTCGCTATACGTATATTAGCGTAGCGGGGGAATGATAAAGTGAAACATTGGTATCTGGACGTTGAGTGACACTCGACGTCTCTTATCTTGTGCCTCTGTCAAACGGTCGCGCTCGTATCACGCGTCTCGATCCGACGTGTCCGAATCCTCCGACTTCAACAAACCTGTCACCATATGTCGTCCGTCGGGAAAGACTGCGAGTGCGAGTACGATATCGGTATTTTCATGATCTTCAAATGTTTGAGCAGGTTCGGTGTTTGGAATGATGAGCTGCTCTGCTTCTTCTGCCATTGTGGTAGGCGCGATAGTGTTGAGCACGGACGATAAACACTGTGGGTATCTTGATGTACTCGGCGTTTTTGTCTTGCTTCGCAGCGCTAAACTGTATCATTAGATGCACAGCCATAAGGCTATTTCCCCTCAAACTTCTGATCGTCTATCGGGAAGACCAGAGCTGTCTCTATGGCGTATTTTTAGTCTTCTGACGCTCAGCTGTGGTGATCAAATAATTTGATAAATAGGCAGCATTGTGTCTTCCGCCATTTCTCGTGGAGGTTGATGGTGTTCGAGGTGGCCTTATTGTAAGGATTGTGAGTGCTCTAAGCTGCAGAGGTGCACGCATTGGGCGTCTTTGTATAGCTTCACAGCCAAAAGGCACCATGACCGCCGCAGCTTTCCAAATCCAATGCTCAACGTCAGATGTGAGAAAGTGTAGCCGTTACGTTCTGTCGAATAGCATCCATCCCACGATCGCCATCAGTCCGCATAGATTGTGTCTTGCGCAATTCGGGATGCTACTCCACCACACCATGCAACCTGCATCTGGGATCCCTGTTCGCGAAAATGGCGTGCTTCACTGAACCATTGCCTCGTTCACATTTTTCGAGGTTTGCATGCGTCTTGTATCGGATGGAGCTGAAGAGTCTCGTTTTCCACGTGCGGCTTATTCGGATAAAATTAGCTTGCGTTGCCTTCTGCTGCAGAACGGAATGGTGAAGTGTGGCCACAGCAGCCGCGCAAGTGTCAAATGTGACACTCGGAAAACGGTCGGGTCGGGCGTGCACTAAAAGGAATGCACCGAAAGTTTCAGCAATAAGCTGTCAGTGAAACGTCCTCGTACGCATTTGGCTTACGTGAACGATTGCGTGGCGCACTAGAATAAGATTCACTGACACGCACCGCCATGGGTTGGGTTGGAGTCTGGACTATCGCATGTGTGGGCGTACGTATGAGTGGTTCCATGATTAATTGTAGTATTGAACAATGCGATTCGCCTCTGGTTCGTTAAATGAAAGCTTTCGCTTGTAAATTCCAAATACGAGCGTACTCTCCCCCTCTCCTCAATAAATCGTCGTGCGTGCCTTCTTCCTGGACAACAGATTCGTCCATGTACCTGTAAGCTCTTTTGTTAGTGCCATCATCAAGGTGGAGGCAGACTAAAATTCACAAAATGAGATCTGCATGTCGGGTGAGGTTCCCGAACCGATGCGATGAGAATATCATGGTCTTGTTGCCTCTCAACTTCCGTAGACGCTCGAAAAGATCTATTTCGAGAGAAGTGTTAGTCATCCCAAATTGGGCATGTACCGCAGCGCACCGTGTTCGGCCGTAGGGTCCAAAGAGGCGCTCGGCTCGTCGAATAACAGCATGCCTGCGGAAGACTCTGTCTCGGAGACCAATGAGCGCATGAACGTGCGGGAGCTATTCGAACAGTCAACACCGACAGCCCGATTTCGTTTCAAAGAAAAACATACACCGCAAGTCGTTGCATCTGCCCGCCACTGAGGCTTGAAGCCTCAGACGCACGGAGACCCCCAGCACCACGCACGCGGGAGTAGTCGACCGATCTACCAAAGAGCGTCGTGGTGCCTTCAGGAAGGCCCCCATAATAATCTTTAACAGGACGGTCGAGGTAGGTGTTGAATCCGTCAGGGAGCTCATCTATAAATTGTTCTGCGCCGCCCAGACGGGCGGCTTCGCGGACCTTGTCGTAGTCATGTGCAAGGGCAGGGTTGCCAAGTCCGATGTTCTCGCTTATCTGCATGTGCGTTAGGTAGGTTGCTTTTGGGGTGTGCGAGGACGATGCTTACCGAGAGGGGGAAGTGCGTGTAATCTTGGAAGAGGGTGGACATGGCCGCGCGGAGGTCGGCCAGTCTGAGGGTCTTGATGTCACGGTTGTCAATAAGGATAGTGCCCTCTGTCGGGTCGTAGATGCGGGAGATGAGTTTCAAGATTGTACTTTTTCCAGAGCCGTTCACCCCGACAATAACCTACAAGCACAGTGAGGAAGAGCATCACAAAAGCTGCGGTACTTACGCAAAGCTGACCAGCTCCAATTGTGAACGAAACATTCTGGAGAGCATACTTCTCTGAACCAGGGTACCGGAACGAAACATTCCTAGCGTACATGCATCAGAAACGGCTGAATGAAGCAGCGAATAGTAATCAACCTGAACTCAACAGAAATACCACTCCTGAGAGCCTGCTGGTTCTCCGGGAACGGTTTCGTGCCATCCACCACCTTATTCTGCACGTTCTCGATCTCATATAGTTTGCGTACGTTGGCAAACTGCTCCGCAAGAGAGAATGACTCTCCGAACAACGAGAAAAGTGTGGTACTGAACGAGTTGGATGTTTGATTGATCAGCGTGAGTGATGCCAACGAGAGGGGAATGGACATGGGTTTTTGCACTGCGCGCAGGGTGAAGACGATCTGGTTGGTTTAATCAGCTTCCTCAAATTTGACGTCAGTGTTGAGTACCTGGGGTAGTTCGCGCATTGGTTCGCGGAGGATGGACGCGATACTCAAACGATCCTTGAGTGCATGGGCTCGACGCAACTCTGGGAACTCGCCCGCATCGTCACCGACGCGCTTAGCGACTTTACGAAATTCTGGTCTCAGGACGCGTTAAATTGAGATTGTTCGACAACATAAAGCGACGTACGTGCAGTGATATATTCACTGAGGTTGCCTGCGACAAGCTCTTTTCGGTGTGAAGGATTATCGACCAGGTGCTTAAGGCCTTGCATGTGAATATAATCTTCGTCGGTCGTGGTAGCGGCCCAAACTACACGACTGGCTCAGTGGAACGCTCAAAACACAGGTTTTTGACTTGCCTAAGGAGCTAAACATTCCTTTGCTTGTGCTGTACCATTGAAATATAGATTGGGAGAAGCTGAGAATCGCAAGAAGGGGACCATCTTGCTGTTCGCGCAAAACTGCAAATAGAACCGAAATCTGAGAGAGGAGACGAATAACCGTCATTACGACGTTCGTCGAACTCTGGACAGTTTGCCAAGCTACGCTAGAGCCCCATGGAGATGCCCACGCGGACTCGAGCTGCCTTTGAACGGCAGAGTCTTCAAAGGTGGGCACGTCAAGGCGTGCCATGGAGTGGAATATGTGGCCAGCATAGAATTGTTTGATGGACATGTTGATGGGGATGACGATGCGGCTTCGGGCGTATTGGAGAAGGCGAGTTGCGACTGTACATGCAACACGTCCTACTGCAACATGAATAAGAACTGTTGTGTCAACAGTACGTGTTGCTATTGCGGTCTCTACCTAGGTGAGATATAAGTGGGCAGTACAGATGGAAACAATGAGGGCATTACAAGGCGCAGCAGTTGTCCGGAGTACCTGCGCAAAGACGATTTAGAAGTACAGAGGTCAGATTAAGCTCCGGGACATACCATAGGGAGATGGCGGGTATGAGAGAGGCTAAGACCTCCAATACAAAGAACACAGAGAGTAGTAACCAGCACTGTCTGATGCTGAGTATATCCTTTAACATGCGCAGTACATGGGGCATGCTCTGGACTATCTGGGCATACGTCTCCAATCTTGATGAGCCTGGTATGTTTGGGATATCAGTCTGGCGATCCTCGTAGAGGTCCCATACGCCGATGCGGGTGTGCTTGACACGGCGAGCGTCCTGTGGGTCGAATTTGCCTTGACGCGTTGTTGTCCTTCGTATCCTTCTCATGGTCACCACGAAAGAATAAGAATAGAGTTAGCGACGCGTTATAAGTATTTAAGGGCTGTATAAGCTATGTTGAACCGCGGTCCGCAGGTTGGTGTAATACTACAACATTGCAAATCTAATTTGTAATTTGTAAAGCAGTCGTGCCTGAATGGTCCCGTGACGTGTTTTCATACTTTTGTTCCCGAACATCATCTCCGGAGGTGTTCACCATACTTTCATACGTTGAAAACTTGGAAAAGGAAACCTGAAACTTAACCAAGAATTACCTTGAACTACGCCACCGAGCTTTGGCATGATGGCATCCGACCTCTCTTCATTGTTGAACTCGTCAAGAGCTCTGAACTCACATCTTTCACGGCCTGATCTTCCCTCTGTCAACCTTTCACTAGATCAGATTGAGGCACAGTCACGTAGACTTGTATCACGACAACCTGGAGCATCCAGCGATGCCGACAGAGCGTGAGCAATGCGACAAACATAGCGAGCAATGTTCTAACGTCCATGACAGAAACTATCTTTTGGCACAGGCTCACGTTGATGCTCCCGCCCTTGCCAACTCCATCGCACACTTGAATACCTCCACCACCTTCTCTCCCCTCCAGCCCCTCCAAGATACAGATGTCGCAGGCTATCTCCGTCACGCTCACGAACAGAATCTTATTTCGACGATAGAAGAAGGTCGGAGGGAAACTCAAGAGCACTTTTATCGTCTGCTTGAGGAGCGCAGTCACAAAGACTGGGAGGCCAAAAAGAGACGCGTATTTGAAGAGCTGGGAGGTCGTGCTACCAGTGATAGCAAAGCTCTTGCTGAAATGAAAAAGAGCTTCCATGGAAAGGCTGCGCTGACGGTCAGCCAAACTCCAAATATGTGTTGCTCATCTATTGACAAGGTGGAACAGGCAAGCACAGGTCCCAGTTTGACTCTCCAGATGCAGAGCAAGATGATGGCATATGACCGTGCAATCAGCGAACTGAACGCTGCAAGGTTACGCGGAACATCTTGTCCCGTCATCCATCTCCTCATGCAAGCCGCTGCCAGCCTAAACTCAGAGGCACGTATTTCTCACTGTATTGAATGCCAAATGTCTCACTCTTTGTACATACAGCCTTCCTCACAACAAATGCTCCAAAACTTCCACGTCCTTGCAAAGATCACCTGTGAACCTCCTGCTCTGCCCCCTGTGGAACACGCAGGCGCTCACATCTTGAACGCCCCACTTTTCGAGCGCAAGTACGCGCGGGTCTACTTGGGGGACAGCGACTCTCGGGAGGCTGCAGCTCTGCGGACACAGATAACCAAAGGCTCACGAGAGGCACTCGAGGATCAGTTTTGGGATATCATTGAACGTTCGATCCAGTCGAGGCCTATGGAAGCTCGTCTTGGGGGAGACCCTAGTGTTGCAAACAAAATACGCGCCTTCCTGCTGATGAGATATTACAAAAACGGGCAGTGGGAAGATCGGATAGAGGTGAGAACAACTCGTGCTGAGCTTTGTTTCAAATTCTGACAGTCGAGCCACACAGCTTGTAGCTGGCCAGCCTTTGTGGGCCAAGCTGTACTACCTTGTACGCACCGGTCACGCACAAGAAGCTCTTGATGAAGCCTTGAAGTCGCAGCAAGCCATCGAGCACCGCGAAGACAGCTTCGTGAGCCACTTCCGCTCATGGGTCGAGTCGCCAGAAAGACGGTAAGATCTTGTTCAGAGAGATGTATGTTATATCTTACCTATCCCTTCAGGTTACCCAAACCCCATCGCGACCACTTGCAAACAGTATACAACGCGCACATGTTGCATTCTGCATCTGCAGACCCGTTCAAACTTGCACTCTATAAACTCATGGGCAAACTCGAGCCTTCACGGCGAACAGTGCCGCAAGTGACGATGACGACTGAGGATTGGCTGTGGTTCCAGCTTGCAATGGTGCGCACGTTCTTGTGCCTCTTAAAGAATGTAGGCTGACACATAGAAGGTCGATGAAGAGGAAGAGGGTGGTCTCCGTGGGCTCACAGAAGTTCTCCTGAGTTACGGAGAGCGCCACTTCGACGGTGCAAAGAAGGGTGTGTGGCCTGGTGTTCTGCTCATGTGCGGCCAGTTTGAGCGGGTAACTGCAGCGTCACGCACGTCCGGGTTCTATACTGATCATTTTTTAGGCTGTGGCTGCACTATGGGAGCACTCAGAAACAGAAATCGAAGCCGTCCACCTTGCCATCGCGCTTGCATACCACGGGCTTCTACGCGTCCCGTCTCGCGCTGAAACATCTGACATCAGCCCTTGTGCGTACACATCCAAAAAAATGCACCTACATATAACCCACACAGAATTTCAGTGACCCTTTCCCCGCTCTCACCTCCTGCACTCAGCCTGCCGATGCTCATTTGGCGATACGTGCGCCAGTTCGTCAAGATGGACGCGAAAGAAGCGCTGCAGTATGTCTATTGCGTCTGTCTCTCGGCGGACCAAGGCGACGGCGTCGGCAGAGAGAATGTAGAGACCGCTTGGGAGCTCGTGAGGCGCATCATCGTTCTCGCTCACTCAGGTCCAGCCTGGGAAGAACTCGTCGGTGGATTCAGGCCCGATGGCACGCGATTCGTATGTTCCATCTTTTAACTCACTTAACACTAGACGTGGCTCACCTCTCCTGCAGAGTGGCGTCATCGAACAGGGCGCCACCCTTCTCCATCTCCAAAACACCGCCCAGTACAACGAACAAATCCTCATCCGCGCCGCCCGTGACTCCGAGGAAAACGACCGCATTCCTGAGGCTATCAAGCTCTACAACCTCGCTGGGGATTACGGCACTGTCATTTCATGCCTCGCCCAGGCGCTCGGCAACACGCTGGCGCAGCCTGCAGGTGAAACAGAGAAGGGCAAAATAATCGAACGCACGGCCGTTGAGATTTTGAGGCATTACGAGCGCACGAACCGGGCAGTGGGCAAGGATCGAGATGCCGCTGTAAGATTGTTGCGCGTCAGGGAAGCGCTGAATGCGAAAAGCTCTGGGCGGTTTGATGTTGTGCTTGAGGTGCGATCTCATCTCAGTCTTCCTGATCCCGTCAAGGCTGATGTTTATTGAAGATTATGGAGTCTACTGATCTCATTCCTCTCGATGGGGATGTTGCGAAGATCACGCGGAAGGCGGAGGAGTTCAAGGATCTGCATGATGCCTTGCAACGCAATCTGCAAGTCTATTTGCCGCTGACGATGGAGGCATTAGCGGCTGTACACCAGTCGATCAAAAATTCTGCTACGGCGGAAGCTACGAGGCAAATGGTCTGTACTAGAGGGTTGCATCATTCTTTCGTGTCCTCACAGTTTTTTTTCAGACATTAACAGCGCTCAGGAAGAAATCGAGGTCGTTGATGGTGTTTGCTGGTATCCTTAAGTATAGGATGTCTCCTGATGTTTACTCGTATCTGGCGAGATTAGATGTCGAAATTGCTTTGTAAAATACAGTAAATCAGGTCAAAGTAGTTCTGTATGTCGTCGATCTTGGTTTATAATATTGTCGTGGGACCTGGAGGAAAGGACCACACGCACACCAGACTGCTCATGCCTACATATCATCAAACGCTTAACATCAGTCTCGGTGTCGTTGGCCTGAGGACCACCGTTCATCGAGCTAATGACAGTGTTGGTCAAAACATCACGTCGAGAAGTTCAGACGCCTTTCAAGTCCATTTTCATATGTTCTCGAAGCATCGCTCTTTTTATCTCATCACCTTTCGAACACGCTGTCGCATACGCACGCCATAGCACATTCACTCGTTCCAACGATGTCATTGAATTGCTCATTCTTATACAACAGCCTCAGGTAGCACACAGATGAGCAGTGAATGATCCGTAGCTTTGGGTCCTCACCTTCGATTCCGTAGCACACTAGATGTATGTACCCTTTTAATAACGTTTTGGCCATATTACCGCTGAGCAGGCACCAAATCTTCAGCATCATCCTCAAGAGCTTCTTCATCACCTTCTTCGTATTCCTGATGATCTGGCTCCTCGACAACCTCCTGAGAGGAATGCTGGTTTTGACACTACAAGCAGGATGAGTAAGTAGTACCCAACAGGCTCACAAAGAACTTACATGGTATACTGCGGTCCAGTATCCGCCCCAATACATCGCACTTAGCGCACGGCTGAAAGCTTCGTCGCGGCTTACCATGGTAGTTGAAGGTGCAGGTATGAAAAACGAGGACTCGGGTGCCGCTGGGGCCTCAGAGGGTACCGGAAGCGAAGGGTCATACGATGGAACGAAAGTGTCAAAATCAAGCGGGGCAGAGTCCTCCTCTCCAGCTGTAGCAGCCTGACTGGCGGCCTCTGCAGACACTACATTCGTTGAAGTGGGTGTCTTAGCCTTCTCTTTCGAACTATTATAGGGGATGTTGTACCATCTGAACACAATTAGATTATATTTATCATGAATGAGGTTACGCACAGAGAGGATTTCTTGACAGTGTTCGACTTCCAGTCTTGCGTTTTCCCATGGAACGCCTTGCAAGAGTGTCAAGAGTGGCAGATGAAAAAGCATTTGCTTGACGTACCTCATATTCTGCTGTGGCAGAGTTCCAGGCATCGATGAGCGCAGAGTCGTCCCATATTTCTTCGTGTGTGAGCTCCCGGCTCTCCTCCTCTTCGACTTCACCGTCCTCGCCCTGGGCACTGGCATCGTCGTAGTTCATCTGATTATCTCCTGGTTCATCCCAGTGGGCGGTTTTTCTGGGAAGTTTGGCTTTTTGATTTGACCTCTTGCGTTTTTTGGATGGGGGCGATTGACGTGAATGAGAAGCTGCTGCTGAGCTGCTTGCGCCATTCGTTTGCTGTGATTGCTCTAGGTCGCCATACTGGACGAGTTGACGGTGCGAGTTCATGGTGAGTGGTACAAGACCACACACTGAATTTGTCTCCTGTGAACTACTACGCATAATTAACTTGCTGTACATCGAGCATCTACTTGTTGTGCCAGTATCCTTCAATTGCATACCACCACCATATTTTCAGCGAACTTTGAAAAGTAATACTGAGGCCATTGAAACATCAATTCTGATACGCCTTGCAACATATCTCCAACGCTCTACAGCTCGCTGCCATTCATCAGCGTCGAACACAAAGCTTGTAATATTGGATAGATCACAGCCTGAGCTGTTGACTACTTCAACATCTTACCCTCGGCTCTATAAGATCTACGTTACCTGGCGACGGAGACTTCGGGCCTTCGACAATTAACGTCTTCGTACGTTGTCCCTCGAGATTTTTAGCCGTCTCGATACGATATCTGACCAGTCGAACACAGCTAGTGCCAAGTTGTTCTATCTCCAACTCGCAATTGGGTCACATTTCGTCACCGACCCCCTTGCATTGCAATAGATTGACATGGAAGTCCAGAACGACGACGGCTGACAGCCGTCGGACTCCTGGCATATGAAGAGACACTGTGGAGGAGTAAAAGATGAGCATTCATTGGTTTTGGTCCTTTCTCCCTATGATACTACACTTCATCGAAGTTCTATACTCATGACTGAAATACACTCACGACGGCGCTGGCAATGCATACAGTCGTGGCCAAACTGGGACATGGCAACCACACCCTGGAATTGCAGACAGCTGCACGTCCATCGCACATCTCACAGCCTGATCCTTTTGTCCGCACTGGGCCCAACGGTACTGCGTCACTCACTCCGAGGGCCAATGGCACTTGCCCTCAGGGTAGTGTCGTCGTAGTTGACGTCTGTCGATGCATTCTTGTTGAGTCAGCTCGGTTCCCACCAGTACAGTAGCTGCAACGATGAGTGCAGATTCTTCGTCATCGATTACTTCCATCTCTATCTCGTTTTGCAGCGCTCGAGACTGATATAAGATATCATCCATGATATTCCATTGACCTACAGTCGGTTTTTCATATAGAATATCCTATCGCGTAATTTGGAAAATATTTCTCAAAGTCCGGCATATGATAATCCGAAGTCATCCATTTCTCAAGACCTTTTCTGCTGGCAAGGTATGAACGCCACACTCATCCTTTCAACTTGACTGCATTCAACCACCATCCATTGAGCTTTGACAGCACTACAACCAATTGTCCATTTTATCTCAAACGTCCTTTCAAAACGTTGCTATCTCCATTACTCGATCGTTTCGCTGCCCAGTAGAATACGCTTACTGGGCAGACTGATACCCAAGTATCGTTTCACAGCTTCCTCCGGACTCCAAACGAAGTTACAGCTTAAACTTTAATTCCTCAAATAACATCGTCGTACGTCGTCCCCTCCGAGATAGCCATCATCATTACGATTTCTAATTACATCGTTGAACTTAACTAGTGCTTCCTCGACTTGTCTCATTTCAACTCACACTTTGTGTCACATTCTATCATCAACCTCTGTCGATAAGTTCTTATTAATGTAAATATCTCCTTCCCTTGTCGTCTCTCTCGCTCTCTGACCTCACTGATAATTCCTGGCGAGCTTCTAGCAATGGCCGAAGGAACTTGGGAGAAACTATCCCAGGTCGCTGTCCCGGGTGCCGAATATGACTCTCCTGAACGCCTCCCCCATCCGAAATGTTTGGAAGAGACCCGAGTGAATCTTCGCAAATACATTCATGGATTATTGGACAACCGAAAGCAGAGTCAAATTGTTTGGCTGCATGGCACGACAGGCGTCGGAAGGTCTGCTGTGGCATTTACCGTAGCTGAGAGGATGAAAGGCCTGGGAATGACAGAGGAGACGAAAATCGAAACACGGCTCGCGGGGACATTCTTTTTCTCGCGCAAGCACACGAAATGCAGCACGACCGGTTATTTCTTTGCGACGCTTGCTTACCAGCTTGCGAGCAATTTCCCCAGCGTCAAGACGGACGTGAACAGAGCTATCCATGAGAATCCCGCGGTTCTAGACCCTAGAAAGTCTCTTCGCGACCAGATGAAGGCGTTATTTCGCCAACCTCTGCGGCACCTGCAATCCAGGCTGCGCGAATGTCCGCCTCCGGTGTTTGTTGTTGATGCCCTCGATGAATGCAAATCTGACACCGTCGCTGATCTCATATCCCTCCTCGGCCAAGCTCTTCGTGATCCTGAACTTCCCGTGTTCCACATTCTGCTCACGAGTCGCTTGGAAGAGCATATCTGTAACGCCATTCAAAAAGAAGAGATGCGCCCATTGGTACATGAGATACCAGTGAACACTTCCGGGGAAGGCGTTGTTGGCACCATCTCGTTAGACGGCGAAGATGTTGACAATGACATCTGTATTTTCTTGCAGCATTCCTTCACAGAGTTGCGAGGTCGCCATCCTGATTTTCCGCAGCCTACCGCAGATAAGCTCACGCGGCTGGCGAGCCGAGCTGGCAGACGTTTCATCGTGGCATCTACAATGATGAAATTTGTTGATGACGGATACAATGATCCCCGGGATCGCCTCGAGCTCATGCTCGAGCTAACGAATGAACTTCTACCTGGAACGGAGGTGTTCGGATTATACAACCGCATCCTCTCCACCTGTTCGGACCCCAACCGGGCATACCAACACTTGTCCATTGTTGCTGCACTGGCAGTCCCTCTACCGATCTCACAGATCTCGAAACTCCTTGGCCCTGGTGAAGGCAGTGATACCGCGACCGCACTGATACAACTACGGTCTTTCATGGATATTCCCGCCAACCGCAACAAACCTGTGAATATCTACCACTCGTCCATTCGTGACTATGTTTCAGACTTCTCCAACTGCAACCTCCCTGGATCACAATCCATCACATCACCACATTCCCTGCTCGCTCATTCCTCTCTCCGCTTGATGATCCAAGACATTCCGAAAAGCACTGCTCTCATGGATGCACTCTCAGAATTGAAGTCGCAAAGTCAGGCTATGCCACACCACGACCCCCAGAGCTTACAACAATCATTAGCCTTCATCGTCGAGCCACCGGAGCCGCTGCACATTCTTATAGGCCTACTATGGGTTCGGGGAGGTCGCGGTTCGGGTTTGCGGTCCTGGCTAGAGACACTAGACGGACGGACGTGGCTGCAAACCCAAGGAGGGAAGGACTGGCTGCAGACCCAGGAGGGGGAAGCTGGCTGCTCACACCCGGGGGGGATAACTGGTTGCAAATGCAGGCAGGGAATGCATGGCTGCATACTGAGAGCGGAGGAGAGTAGCTGCAGAGTGGGAAAGGATGGTTGTGGGCTCAGAGACGGCGACAAGTGGCTGGAGACCCTGACGAACAAAAGTGGCTGGAGACCACAGGGGGCAAGACTGGCTAGATACTCAGAGCGGACGAGACTGGTTGCAGACTCGCAGTGGGCGAGACTGGTTACATACTAGTGGGCGAGACTGGCTGCAGACAAGCAGCGGGCTACAGTGGCTGGGCACCTGGTACGGGCCAGAGTGGCTGCAGACCAGCGGCGGTCAAGAGTGGTTGGAAACCAGCGGAGAGGACTGGCTGGAAACCCGCAACGGACGAGACTGGCTGGAAACCTACAGCGGAAAAAACTGGCTGGAAACCCAAAGCGGTCGGGACTGGCAGCAGACACAGACCTGGCGAGAGCTGTTGCAGACCCAGAGCGGGCAAGAGCAGCTGAATACTCAAGATGGAGAAGAGTGGCTGCAAACGCAGAGCGGGCGAAAGTGGTTGCAGACCTCGAGCGCACAGGACTGGCTGCACACTGGCGGTGGGCAAGAGTGGCTGCGCAATGACACCGGGAAAAGGTGGCTGGGGAGCGAGAGCGGGGAAAAGTGGCTGGGGATTGAGAACGGGCAATCATGGTTGGACACGGAAAGCGGGAAAGAGTGGCTAGGATCCCCCATTGGGCAAAGGTGGCTGGGGACTGGCACCGGGAAAAAGTGGCTGGAGATCGAGAGCGGGCAATCGTGGTTGGACACAGGAGGCGGGAAAGAATGGCTAGGCACTGACACCGGCAAAATATGGCTGGGGATCGAGAGCGGGGAAAATTGGCTGGAGATCGAGAGCGGGCGATCGTCTTTGGACATCGAAAGCAGGAAAGAGTGGCTGGGCACTGGCATCGGCCGAAAGTGGCTGGAGACCGAGGGTGGGCAATCGTGGTTGGATACGGAAAGCGGGAAAGAGTGGCTGGAGAACGAGAGCGGGAAAGAGTGGCTGGGCACTTGTATCGGCAAAATATGGCTGGAGATCAAGAGCGGGAAAGAGTGGTTTCACACCAGCGGCACCGGGCAAACGCGGCCGCAGACCAGGAACAGAAAAAAGTTGCTAATACCCAAGAGCAGACAAGAGTGGCTGCAGACCTGGCGCGGGAAAAATTGGCTACAGACCCAAGATGGTTGGGGCTGGCTACCTACCCAGCACGGGCGAGACTGGCTGGAGACCCAGAGCGGGCGCCAGTGGCAGGACACCGAGGGCGGGCAAGAGTGGTTGCATACTCCAGGGGGGAAAGTGTGGCTGCGAACGCCGAGCGGGCTGCAAACACCAAGCGGGCAAAAGTGGTTGCAAACCAGCAGCGGGCGAGAGTGGCTGCAGACGCCCCATGGTCAAGCATGGCAGATGACTCCAGCGGCGTCCGTCTGGGTGACAATGGAAGAATTTTCGAGCACATTAGAAGCCATCAACGAGTACGCAATCGTCCCAGAATTACCTTCAAGGCCAGCTTTCCAAGTCATCCAGCAATTCAAGAGCTTGCCGGATTTCTTGATATTTCCGACATTCCTTGCATTACGACCCCAGGAACATTCTACATTTGCGTTCCCAGAAGGTCGTCTTTTACCAGACGTAGAGATCATCCATGCTATGACCGCATTCACGATATTCGCGAACGAAGCACAGGATCAAAGTCGATCAGCTTCTGACGCTCTGAAGTACGCATGCCAAAACTGGGTCTTCCATCTTTCGCGAGCTCCGAGTCCGATGGACCACAGGCTCAACTGTACATTCAAAGTCTTCTGGGATCATCACCTCCTCTCCTGGCTTGAAAGGCAGTGGTGCTTGAAGGGCTTGCGGTCTTGCCTCCTTGCGTTATCCGAAGGGCAGAAACTTGCACAGGTGTGTCTTCTCAATGATTTCCGTGTATTCGGCACCTGACCTGCGCGTAAAGGAACGTTTCATTGAAGCTGCAGGGTCATCTCAGCGGAAACGAATGATCACGATGGACGAAAATGTCAAAATTAAGCGGAGCAGAGTCCTCTCTGAAGAACCCGCTTTTATTGACTAGGTCTTTCAATCTATCTGAACACAATTCAATCGTGTTTTTTTATAAACGAAGTTACGCACAGAGGGTATTTCTTGAGTCTCGACAGGTCTTGCGATCTTCTGTGTGATCTTGCCCGCACGTCAAGAGCAGCGGCAGATGAAAGAGAACTTCCTAGACATGGCCCTGGCACCAAGACTCATGCACGGATTCTGCTGTGACAGAGTTCCAGCCTGCGTCCATCGGCCAGAGTCGTTCCATATTTCTTGGTGTGAGCTCCCTGGCCAAGTACGTAACACCATCACTTGTGTTTCTTCGGGACCGTGAGAAGTAGTAGCATTGGCCCGGGTTTGAGTCCGAACGCTCAAAATTGCCGGACGGCAATGCACTACTATCACGCGGTGCCGATAAGTATTCTAGCTTTGAAAATTTGAAGCAAGTGCTGGTCCCTAGGGTTCTGTCGGATGAGAGACATAGCTTCGGGAGTAGTAGTTGACTCTTGTATCGGATTTTGCGTGGGTTATAAAATTAACACTACCATTTCACAGTGGTGGCAAGGAGCGAAGAGCGAATTGGTGCAACACCAGCGCTGTACAAGCACACCAGTATCATGTAAGCTGTCAGTGATTGCAGAGTTCCTGTGTGATAGGTTAGGCTGAATCATGCCATCAATACCGGAGGTTCCATGACTTCTCAGAGTCACAACACACCCACAGGAGAAACGTCAGTTTGTGCGGGCTGGATAGTGAATAATGCAACGTGCGGAACCTGTATTCGTGTAGTATAGAAGTGACTGGGTAACAACCATGGACAGGAAATTTGCAGAGTACCATCAAGGCTGCTTCACACACCGCTTTGAAACTAACCCGAGTGAGGAGGTTGTAGAAATCTTATATGAACGCCATTGATAGACGAGTAGCCAAATACATTGGGAAAGAGATACCAGTGAAGAAATAATGAAATGATACCTATGTTGGACCGGGCACGGACTGCAAGGGAAACCCAAATCTGTAGCGGGAGGCGGCGGCCCCGTCTATTGGAGACAGACTACCACACCCAGGATGAACCAGGACTCCAGCCACTGCCCTAGGACCCCTGGCACTCCCAGTGCCTGCACTTGGCCACTCTGGTACAATGTGTTGCGTCTGTATTAGACGCTGCTGTGCGGAGATGCGCAGCAGAGAAAAAGTATGAAACGAGCCCACAAGGGGATAGGTGATGAATGCACCGATGCTGCACTTGGTGTGGTAGTATGAGTATGAGGTGCAGGAGGTGCCGTGGACATCGAGGAAGCGGCAGGCTGAGTTTGCGATGTCGATGTTGATGCCTGGGCCTGGCATTGCTGCTGCTGCATTCGTTTTACCTTGTCATGGCCTTGTTCGGGACGTCGAGCAACAAACAGCGCCTGCATATCAATGAATGAATGACGGAGATCAGAAATACACCAGAGGGAAATATACCTGTTTGTCTTGTACTGCAGCAACTTCAACGGTATGAGGACTGTAATGAGAAAAGATAGTTCGCGTTGGGCGTTGCTGGAGCTCGGTTGATTCGCTGGTGATGGTTTGAGAGTGGCGGAAGAGGGAAGAAAGGCGACCGAACAATGTAGTTAGACTTCCAAAAGAGAGTGCGAGAGCATCGCGGCGGTGTGCAGAGGAACGGTGATGAATACCGCGCGTCGCAGAGGACTGACCGTATCGCGCGTCATCAAAAAAGCCTGGCGGTAGTCGATGGGTAACCTTCTGGGTTGCATTCCTCTAGCATATCAAACTTAATGAATTGAAAACGTTAAGAAACACGTCACGTACGTCCATTAACGACTTTTGAGCTGTGCCCTGAGAATGGGAGATTGGCATAATTTGAAAAGGCATGATATTTACACTCACATGAGTCATGGATAGCAGGTCTTCAAGGCCAGCTTCTTTGAGGATGGCATAGACATCCCACACGTACACATTTTCGTCACGACAACCCGTCACTAGCACCCGTCCATCAGAGGAAAAGGCTGCGCAGTCCATATAACCTTGGTGCTGGATGGGTGGTCCGATTGGGAGGTTGGTGTCGAGATTCCATAGACGTACAGTGTTATCATGCGATGCACTCGCCAGGAGGCGGTCATTCCGAAACAAGGTGATGGCATTGACCAAGTGTGTGTGCCCTTCCAGAATGTTGATCTGCGTCCAAGTGACAATTTCCAATATCCTAATTGAGCCATCGGACGACGCGGAGATAAGCTTGTTTCCACCCGACGTCCATGCCAAACTCCTACTGACTCCATGATCGTGTTTGAGTGTGAAGAGCAGTTTTCCCGTCTTCGCATCCCAGATCCTAACCGCGCCCTCGTCCAATCCGCACGTTGCGATTTTTGATGTATCAGGTGAGTAGATCACCCCATACACCCACCTGTGCCCCGTCTTGAATGGACCAAGTACTATTTCTCTGCTCTCGACATTCCACACTCCTGCCGTCCCGTCTTTGGATCCGCTTACCACTTGCTTGCCATCTCCACTCCAGCACACTGACTGTACATGATCAGTGTGTCCCGTCCATTTGGCGATGACCTTCGCCGTCTCGACGTTCCACAACCTCACTGTCCCATCATAGCTTCCACTTGCAACAATATGGCCATTTGGAGACAATGCCATGGTGAGCACTATTCCCAGAGTCCCTTCATCTCGCCAGTCGTCGCCTATTTGTGTACCGCTCTCCAGGTCCCATAGTCTGAGTGAGCCGTCCAACGCACCTGTGATGATGCGTCGTCCGCCGGGCAGGTGCGCAACACCTTGTATCCAGCTGGTATGGCCTCGCATCGTCTGATGGGGCTTGAGCTTGACCGCTGGCGTCTGTTGTTTGTCATTGGTCTGGGAAGACATGGTCGGCTCCCAGTGTCTCACAACTGATCGTGGACTTTGCATGCGAGAGAAGGGCCTGCTGGGATAGTGGAATTAGAGCGACTTATCTGGCAAGGGCAGATATTTCTGGTGAGTCTAACACAGGCCTATCTTTTCATCACAACGCGTTGCTCACGAGACAAGCTGCTTACAGGAATCCAATCCTGAACCACAAGACGACTTCAGGACTGTGTGCCCAGGAGTTGCTGCGCCGTTATTCGAGAATTCACAAGAGATCTTGACGAGAGTCCAAAGTTGCTGGTCAGCGAACGGTTAGCTATGCCTTCCACACTGCAAGAGCTTAAAGTATCATTTACGAGAAGCACCGTTAAGACCAACTCGGCCACCAGCGATCGGAGGCACGGGCTGCAAGCTGAGGCAGAGGGTGTTTTTGCAGTCAAGGTAAGATAGCTGGGCGCACATTCGCTTAAACCATCTTTTAAGATGCGCCCCATGTGTCATCCTGTATCTACTGTACAGCACTTGTGCTGTGTAGGCGAAGCGCTCAAATCTGCGACTGGCGCTATGTGCATCTTCACGTAAGGGGTTACTACATGTTGACTACATGGTGCCGCACTTCCTCTTCACTTGTTTCTTGCTAGACCAGCCCCTCTATGAGGCAAGCCGCATCGATAAAGGGACTGGTAATGGATGCTGATTCCCAAGTGATGCATGATGTCTGGCCAATGAGAAAGCGAGTGTTTTTTGATGTGTCATATAGGAGCTCCGCGCTGGTCATGTGATCGAACAACAACAGCGGAAGCAGAGGTCCTGAAGCCACAACAGACACCGAGGAGAAATTGTCTCTGATGTCATGAGAGGTGCACTGGGTTCGCAGGAGGTCATAAAAGTCTCGGGTTGTGATGCCACATAAGAATTTGAAGACTGCATGATGATCATGCCGCGACATAGTAGTACTAGATCTATAGAAGGCATTTGGGAGTTCAGCTTCAGCCGCGCCAGAGGTTATCAATAGGGGAGCTCACAGTAGGTCGCTTTCACTTTCGCTTTTGCTTCTGCGTCCGTAATAAAACGATATTTTCAGATATACATACAGTAAAATAAATTGAAACTAAGTTGAATATACCATTTCTGGCCATCCGCGAGCCATGTGTAGGTGTTAACTGCTTACATAACACACTGCTAACCGTTGTCTCTCATGTGTCAGCAAAAGCAAAAGCAAAAGTGACCTACTGTGAGCTCCCCTAATATCCTTGACTTGGAAGCAATCAACTACATGGCGAGAATTAGAATTTGGGGTGTGATACTGGTACATTCAACTATAACCTTGAATTTTGGTTACTGCCTTCTCCCTAAGCCACACAGCAAGCCAGACAACCTGAAGCGCCCAGGGCTTGTCCATTCAGCTTGACTGCATTCAACCACCATCCAGCGAGCATTGAAAACACTGTAACCGATTGCTCATTCTATCTCAAACACACATTGGTATTATAGAAGATAAACTAGGTAGTTCATTAGTGTCTGTAGAAGTAAATAACAAATGTGTCTCACCTCAGTTGTGTATAACCAACTGAGGTGTTAGCATACGAGAAACTGTCGAAGACAATGAACATGATTATATAAGCAACCAAATAAGTGTCTGTGTGATATCTATTGATAATGATGTTTGACCTTCAACAGGTATCTCTGTTACTTACTCCATTGTTTCGTTGTACAGTCGAACACACATACTGGACAGACAGCCAATACCCGCGTATCGTTTCACGACTCAAAAATGTTTCACAACTTTCTCCGGACACAAATCGAAGCTCCAGCTTAGATCTTCATTCTCCAATTAACGTCATCATACATCATCCCCTATGAGATAGCGATCACCATTATGATTTCTGAAACCCAACTACTATAGTTAGTTAGTTAGGGTTAGTTAGGGTTAGTTAGGGTTTAGTTAGTTAGTCCATTATGGTCTATTCATGATGAGCCTCTATTTCGTGAGTCACACTCATGTCACAAATATTAAAGTTATTAGGTAGACAGGGGTCAAAATTCCGAAAGTCTGGGGGTCCTAAGTCCAGTAGTATGAAGTCTGGGCGGAGTTTCTATTACTAGGGTCAGAGCGGAGAACTGGAGAACTGGGCGTAGATCAGGAGATCAAATGACTGGAGATACTATAATGAACAAATCTCAGTCTATTGATTAGAACTCCTGTCAAGAGGTGAGCAAAACCTTAATTCCCAACATGGAGCTTGTCATTATATAAGCTAGAAAACTCTAAAGTACAGCCACCCGAAGTTATGAGAACCTCGTTCTGAGTTACTGTATAGAGGTGTAAGATTGTAATAAAACATGTAACTGGGTGCTGGAAGGCCCCCATTTTTATATCTTAAGGACACATCTAGATAGTTGGATCAATGAGAAAAGAACGTGCAATAAAGCTACTAGCCAATTCAACATGTCCGGTTGTAAAATTTGAGAACATGTGACCAATATAATACACGTGAATATTGATATGATGTGCCCAAGATGCGTCTCATCAATGTTGCATCAACACCTCCTCTCTCCATTACCATCAGCAAGACTCATTCATTTTGCATACTCTCACTCATCATGTATTCTACAACACATTTACATGCACCCACTCATTCCAATTTCCCAGCAAGTCACAAAAACTTGGCTCCCATCACAAATGAAGCACATATAGCCATGTTGTATCAAATGGACTTCATCAGATCAGCATCTGGACATTCTACATCTGCAAAACCACTGAAATGAATGCTTAACTTATGCTTGTTACAGACACTTATGAACACTTATGACTTCAGTAGTGCAGCCATCTGATTGGTGGAGATTCTGATGAAGCTCATAGTCTTACGAAAGTCACAAAATCAAGTCTTAGATTGTCTTAGATAGTGTGACCATTGTCATTATCATCTTATCTTTGCGAGATAGATGAATCATCATTCTAGCATTGCACTGATATACACTACAGATGGGATGGATCACATAAAATTGGTGTGAAGGGTATGGTACCATTCCTTGTCTGAGAAATTGTTAAGAATAAGCTCCGTTCACTCATAAACTCAAATGACACTATGGTCGGCAAAATTAGATCCCCGCTCGTCGAGCACTCATTGAGCACCTCCAACTTTTAGATGTAGCTCGTACTGGGTTGTTGTGCGCTCATATATCAATCGCTTTCAATCTATATTGTTGCTCAGATTGTGCTCAGATTTCTCATCATTTGTGTGATCGAAATAGTTACTATATATGGTTAAATTACAGTGACTGTAACGCTGTCATGGTGGGGGTGGCCCCATCCGAAGTTGCGTCAGCTGTATGTCACAAACTCCAAAATCCCCCACCTCTTGACTCCTGTGGTAAGTAATATGTACCTATAATGAACAACTATAGTACTTGTTAGTACTTGTAAGAAATGATAGGGGAAAAACATCAGACTTACATCTCAGTCTATTGATTAGAACTGAGATGTCTAACTACTTGCTAAGAGTATATATATGTCTAACTAGCTAATTTCCGGAGCTGATTGATAAGTATGTTACAAAGACATTGGTAAAACATTAGTAAGAAATATTCATAAAACTCCGGAGTAGTTTCTGCTCCAGGCATTGCCACAATGTGGCTGTGCCAGTCCGGACTTGCTAATCTCCGATTTCTGGATCTCCATGGCTGTACTGGTCTGGACTTACTAATCTCTGATGTCCAGTACATCTATAGCCAGTTGGAGATGGTGGACTTGTTGCTGGACATTGTGGAGGTGGCAGACTTCCATCCGGACATGCTCCTATACCTCCGGACTTGGTGCTGGAGATGTCAGACTCCAACAATGAATAGTAATGAACAGTCACACAGGCCGACTTTACAGTCCACTTGGCAGACATTAGATTCATGGTTTGTGAACTTCAACAGAATTGATTAGGATACTACTAGTAAATCTGTGAGCTACAGTATGTATGGAGAATTATATAGTAGAATTAAATGCAAATCATTAATGCTGTGCAAAATATTGTTGAGGGAATGTATGTCGATGTGGGTATTGATACATAGATGGATCATGAAGTCTGTGACTTGGATGTGGGGGTTGAGTGAAAAAATATGATGATTGTGGTGTGGGAATGCTGAAACCAGTGTGAGATGATGGATGTTGAAAATGTGGTGGTAGCAAGTGCCCAGGCTGGGATGAACTGGATGCTGCAGGAGGTTCTGGAACTTCTGGTGGCAAATTCTGTGGTCGGCTTGAAGTTGAAGCTGCCAACACTGTGGCAGCACTTCATTTGCCCCCAAGAAGTCCTGCAAACCTTGGCTGACTGGCACAGTCAGAATTTCCTGCAAGATGTTCTTTGATGCGTGCAGTCAGTTCATTCATTGTCCCATCTCTGGGTAGTGAAAGAGCACCAGTGATAGTGATGAGGTCATCCTTGTACTTGTATGATGATAGCGAGCCATTGAATACCTTTATTTTGATGTCTTCCTTAATGTGTGAGAGCTGAATCAGAGAACTCAAAAAATACATAATCATACCTTGTGTACCCTTGCAGCTACTGAAATATTATTGCAGGTGCCATTTGCAACATCCATGAGTGCAGCCTGGATCCTAGACTCATACTCAGGGTCGGTAGATGACACCAGCTTGCCTCGGTGATGCCCCATGGCGTGGTGATTGAGCCCTGCTCAGCGCTCACCACTTGCTCATGAGTCATGAACTGCAGCTGCAATGAAATGCGCTGTTAAATTTAATGTCCGACCTTGGCAGCCATGGCAAGTGACACTGATTTGTGATTTTTGCTGCTGTCACACTGAAAACACGATCTCCACCATTTCCCAATGGATTTATTTTGTTTCACTTGGAATATGCTAGTATAATATGTAGAACATACTTATAGTGAAATAGCTAAGCAATCACTTTAAAATTGTATGCTGTAGACAAAAATCACGAAATGGGGGCACATCATGAATAGACTGTAACAGATAGTAGTGTTTCCCCAACTTGTTCCATTCCAACTCACACTTTGTGTCACATTCTATCATCAACCTCTGCTGATAAATGATTTAGATCAATATTGTAGATACCTCCTTTCCTTGTCACATTTGACCTCACTGACAGTTCCTGGTGAGCTTCTAGCAATGGCCAAAGAAATTTGGGAGAAGCTGTCCCAGGTCGCTGTCCTGGGTGCTAAATATGACTCCCCTGAATGTGAGCCCCATCCAAAATGTTTGGAAGGGACCTGAGTGGACCTTCTCAAGTTCATCTATGGATTATTGGACAACTGAAAGCAGGGTCAAATCATTTAGCTGCATGGCACAGCAGGCATCGGAAAGTCTGCTGTGGCATTTACCATAGCTGAGAAGATGAAATGACAGAGGAGACCAAAATCAAAACATGGCTCGTGGGGACATTCTTTTTCTTGTGCAAGCACACAAAATGCAGTATGACTGGTTATTTCTTTGTGATGCTTGCTTATCAGCTTGCGAGGAATTTTCCCAGCATCCAGAAGGATGTGAACAGAGCTATTCGTGAGGATCCTGCAATTATAGACCCTAGTAAGTCTCTTTGTGATCAGATGAAGGCATTGTTTCATCAACCTCTGTGGCACCTGCAATTCAGACTGTGTGAGTGTCCGCCTCCAGTGTTTGTTGTCTATGCCCTCAACAAATGCAAACCAGAAACTGTTGCTGATCTCATCTCCTTCCTTGGTCAAGTTCTTCATGATCCTGAGCTTCCCATGATCCACATTCCACTCATGAGTTGCTCAGAAAAGCATATCTGTGAAGCTATCCAAAAAGAAGAGATGCACCCCCTTGTGTAAGAGACACCGGTGAACACTTCTGGGGAGGGCGTTGTTGCCACCATCTTGTTAGATGATGCAGATGTTGACAAGGACATATATACATTCTTGCAGCATTCCTTCACAGAGCTGCAAAGCCACCATCCTGATTTCCTGCAGCCCACTGTGGATGAATTTATGAGGCTGGCAAGCCGATGTCATGCACCAAATGTGTTTGGTAGCGAGAACATGGTTTTTTTTATATCTTCATTTCCCATATCATTCCTTACACACCATTTCATTTGTTTCTCTTCCTCTCCCTTTATTTTTTGATTTTCAAGCAATTTTCAACAGTATTACGGCATCCTGCATTTTTATGGCATTTTGTATTCAATGAGGTTAATTCACCTTTCCCCCATTCACATGCTTCCAATGCTCTCCCATCTTCACCCACTACTCTCTCAGACAACCTCAGCATCAGCCAGACCATGCCAAATTGCACCAATACTTTGAAAACCATGTCTTTATTCATCCTGTCCTCATCTCCCTACCATTTCCAATCCTCTTCAGCAGCTTATATTCGTCAAACCATCCAAACCATTATCCACTTGCACCTCACCTCCACGATCACTGTGGACACCATGCCATTCCATCCTCATGCTCACTAGAGATTGCAAACAACCAAGTCCCTATGCAGATGACCAATCCCTTTATCATGATGGGGAAGTATCTTACAGACTGTATATATCCCATGATCTCTGCATGTCAACATTCTGCACCAACAACCACATGGCATCCCTGCAGCAGAGCATTTGGATCATCACACCATCATGGCATCATAGCATCATCACTTCATTCCATTCTCCACTGCCCATATGCTGCGTCATTGCTGCATCACAGCTCTTGCATCATCACTGCACAGCACTTTGTCATGCTTGCATAGCAATTGGTCATGGTGACTCAGGTCATGAGTCATGGTTTGTAATGGTCACAGCCCTGCTTTATCATCACTTTTTCATTCTCTGACTCATTCTGCATAGGATTTGTTCTATTTTTTGAAATTGCTCAGTAATAGCCTCTGAAGTGCAGCATATTCATTCCATTCCCCCCTTTCATTACCCTCTTCATTACCTTACTCATTACCTGGAGCATTGCTTTGCATACACAGACATACACAGGTATTCTACTCTATATAAACCCCTGTACTTTAGCTACAGAAAAAAAATAAACTTCTTCAGTTCACCATTCTATGTCCATTCCCCTCTGAAGCCTCAGATAGGCTTCACATTTTTCAGTCTTCATCATCATCATCATTCTAGACCTTGTTCACCTGGAACCTTGTCTCTCTGCTTCAACATCTATTCAAGTCTAATATCTACTCCAGTCAGCTGCCACATGTGCAGCTCATCTATTCCAACTCCCACACATCTAAACCTTCAACCACTCGAAGTGTTTGGAGTACTGCCAGGGTCAGACCACTCTCTTGAACAACTACTGAACCAGCCTTCTGAGCACAGGAACCACTGACCAGTAGTGTTGTTTTGGTTTGTTATTTTCATTGAAGGTTTTAACAGACTGGCAATGAAGATCGACACTGAGCTGGCAGACATTTCATCCTGGCATCTACAATGATCCCCGGGATTTCCTTGAGCTCATGCTTGAGTTATCCAATGAGCTGTTACCTGGAATGGAGGTGTACAAGTTATATGACCACATCCTTTCTACATGTGCAGACCCTCTGCCAATCTCACAGATCTTGAAACTCCTTGGCCCTGGCCAGGGAAAGGATATTGAGACAGCACTGATACAGCTATGATCTGTTGTGGATATTGCTACTGACAGCTGTTCCCTGTTGAATATATATCACATCTATTTGTGACTATGTCTTGGACCCCTTAAACTGCAGACTCCCACAAGTACAGTTGCAACAATCTATAACTTCACCTCACTCTTTACTCACTGAGTCCTCTTTCTGTTTGATGGTGCAAGAAATTCCAGAAAGAACAGACCTCCTGAAAGCACTATTAGCATTGAAGGAGCATGACCAAGCTATGCAAACTGATGACCCCAAGAGCTTACAGCAATCATTAGCCTTCATCATTGAACCACTAGAGCCACTGCACATTTTTATAGGCCTGCTATGGCTTTGTGGAGGTCATGGTTTGGCCTTGTGGTCCTGGCTAGAGACCCCAGATGGATGGATGTGGCTGCTGACCCAAGGAGGGAAGGACTGGCTACAGAGCCAGGAGGGGGAAAGCTGGCTTCCCACTTGTGCAGGGGATAAATGGCTGCAAATGCAGGTGGGGAATGTGTGGCTGCATACTGTGAGTGGAGGAGAGTGGATGCAGAGTGGGAAAGGGTGGCTGTGGGCTCAGAGACAGCAACAAGTGGCTGGAGACTCTGGCAAGCAGAAGTGGCTAGAGACCCATAGCAGGCAAGACTGGGTAGAGACTCAGAGTGGATGAGACTGGCTGCATACTAGTGGGGGAGGCTGGATACAGACAGGCAGCAGGCTACAGTGGCTGGACACCAGTGGAAGTTGAGAGTGGTTGGAAACCAGTGGAGAAGACTGGCTGAGAACCCACAGTGGTTGAGACTGGCTGCAGGAGGATGTCTAAGAAATGGAAACTCTAGGTCCAGTCTGGGGGTGTGCCAGCTGCCCAGTGTAGGAAACATTCTGGCCATAGCCCTGCAGAGGCCCATTTTATGGAGTATGTCAAAAGCCCAGTCATCCAGATGTCAGGCTAGCCTTGTTCCTCGGCTAACTTAGAAAACCCATAAGCATATTCTGCACTAAAAATGGGTCGGTCATTTGTGGCACCAGGAAAGATCAGTCTTTGGTGTTGTCCAAAATTGTGGACTTTGCTTGCCCGCAACTGTATATAATCACAAACGTTGCCCCGTGGGTGATGAAGCATGGCAACTTGCGGAAGATCTTCAAAACCGGGTTGTGTCAAAAACTCGGGAGTTTTGCCCGGATCCCTAAACTTGAAAACTGCCAGCTGCAGACTGCAGATTGTCTTACTTAGTGATGATGTCACAATACAGCTGAAGGCATTCATTTCGCAGAGGCTATCGAGCAATCAACCATGCAGAGTGAGAGCTCAGACACATGGAGCGATACCGACGCGTTCAACTTTGACCTTCTCGAATTTTAGTTACTTAACCGTGACGGCACAGCAGCCTCATGTCCTCTTGCAGCCAGACAAGCGCCCGCTCGTCCTTTCAACTCGACTGCATGCCACCCATCGAGCTTTGAACAGCACTTGTACAACCGATTGTCCATTTAATCTCAAACGTCCTTTTAAAACGTTGCTATCTTCATTACCGATCGTTTCGCTGCCCAGTAGAATACGCTTACTGGGCAGACTGATACTATCGTTTCACAGCTTCCTCCAGACTCCAAACGAAGTTACAGCTTAAACTTTGACTCCTCAAATATCGTCGTCGTACGTCATCCTCTCCGAGATAGCATCACCATTACGATCTCTAATTACATCGTTGGACTTAACTAGTGCTTCCTGGACTTGTCTCTTTGTGTCACGTTCTATCATCAACCTCTGTCGATAAGTTCCTATTAATGTAAATATCTCCTTCCCTTATCGTCCATCTCGCTCTCTGACCTCACTGACAGTTCCGGGCGAGCTTCTAGCAATGGCCGAAGGAACTTGGGAGAAGCTGTCCCAGGTCGCTATCCTGGGTGCCGAATATGACTCCCCTGAACGCCAGCCCCATCCGAAATGTTTGGAAGAGACCCGGGTGGATCTTCGCAAATACATCCATGGATTATTGGACAACCGAAAGCAGAGTCAAATTATTTGGCTGCATGGCACGGCAGGCGTCGGAAAGTCTGCTGTGGCATTTACCATAGCTGAGAGGATGAAAGGCCTGAAAATGACAGAGGAGACGAAAATCGAAACACGACTCGCGGGGACATTCTTTTTCTCGCGCAAGCACACGAACCGCAGCACGACCGGTCATTTCTTTGCGACGCTTGCTTACCAGCTTGCGAGTAATTTTCCTAGCATCCAGAAGGACGTGAACAGAGCTATCCGCGAGAATCCTGCGGTTCTAGACCCTAGAAAGTCTCTTCGCGACCAGATGAAGGCGTTATTTCGCCAACCTCTGTGGCACCTGCAATCCAGACTGCGCGAATGTCCGCCTCCGGTGTTCGTCGTCGATGCCCTCGACGAATGCAAACCAGAAACTGTCGCCGATCTCATCTCCCTCCTCGGCCAAGCTCTTCGTGATCCTGAACTTCCCGTGTTCCACATTCTATTCACGAGTCGCTTGGAAGAGCATATCCGTAAAGCCATTCAAAAAGAAGAGTTGCGCCCATTGGTATGCGAGATACCGGTGAACACTTCCGGGGAAAGCGTTGCTGGTACCATCTCGTTAGACGGCGAAGATGTTGACAATGATATCTGTATTTTCTTGCAGCATTCCTTCACAGAGTTGCGAGGTCGCCATCCTGATTTTCCGCAGCCTACCGCAGATAAACTCACGCGGCTAGCGAGCCGAGCTGGCAGACGTTTCATTGTGGCATCTACAATGATGAAATTTGTTGATGACGGATACAATGATCCCCGGGATCGCCTCGAGCTCATGCTCGAGCTAACGAATAAACTTCTACCTGGAACGGAGGTGTTCGGATTATACAACCGCATCCTCTCCACCTGTTCGGACCCCAACCGGGCATACCACCACTTGTCTATTGTTGCTGCACTGGCAGACCCTCTGCCGATCTCACAGATCTCAAAGCTCCTTGGCCCTGGTGAAGGCAGTGATACCGCGACCGCACTGATACAGCTACGGTCTTTCATGGATATTCCCGCCGATAGCAACCTACCTGTGAATATCTACCACTCGTCCATTCGTGACTATGTTTCAGACTTCTCAAACTGCAACCTCCCTGGATTACAATTCATCGCGTCGCCACATTCCCTGCTCGCACATTCCTCTCTCCGCTTGATGATCCAAGACATTCCAGAAAGCACTGCTCTCATGGATGCACTCTCAGAATTGAAGTCGCAGAGTCAGGCTATGCCACACTACGACCCCCAGAGCTTACAACAATCATTAGCCTTCATCGTCGAGCCACCGGAGCCACTGCACATTCTTATAGGCCTACTATGGGTTCGGGGAGGTCGCGGTTCGGGTTTGCGGTCCTGGCTAGAGACCCCGGACGGACGGACGTGGCTACAGACCCAAGGAGGGAAGGACTGGCTGCAGAGCCAGGAGGGGGAAAACTGGCTGCCCACACCCGCAGGTGATAACTGGCTGCAAACGCAGGCAGGCAATGCATGGCTGCATACTGAGAGCGGAGGAGAGTGGCTGCAGGGTGGGAGAGGGTGGCTGTGGGCTCAGAGACGGCGACAGGTGGCTGGAGACCCTGACGAACAAAAGTGGCTGGAGACCCACAGGGGGCAAGACTGGCTAGATACTCAGAGCGGACGAGACTGGTTGCAGACTCGCAGTGGGCGAGACTGGTTACATACTAGAGGGCGAGGCTGGCTGCAGGCAAGCAGCGGGCTACAGTGGCTGGGCACCTGGTACGGGCCAGAGTGGCTGCAGACCAGCGGCGGTCAAGAGTGGTTGGAAACCAGCGGAGAAGACTGGCTGGAAACACACAACGGACGAGACTGGCTAGAAACCTACAGCGGAAAAAACTGGCTGGAAACCCAAAGCGGTCGGGACTGGCAGCAGACACAGACCTGGCGAGAGCTGTTGCAGACCCAGAGCGGGCAAGAGCAGCTGAATACTCAAGATGGAGAAGAGTGGCTGCAAACGCAGAGCGGGCGAAAGTGGTTGCAGACCTCGAGCGCACAGGACTGGCTGCACACTGGCGGTGGGCAAGAGTGGCTGCGCAATGACACCGGGAAAAGGTGGCTGGGGAGCGAGAGCGGGGAAAAGTGGCTGGGGATTGAGAGCGGGCAATCATGGTTGGACACGGAAAGCGGGAAAGAGTGGCTAGGGTCTCCCACTGGGCAAAGGTGGTTGGGAACTGGCACCGGGAGAAAGTGGCTGCAGATCGAGAGCGGGCGATTATGGTTGGACACGGAAAGCGGGAAAGAGTGGCTGGGCACTGCCATCGGCCAAAAGTGGCTGGAGACCGAGGGTGGGCGATCATGGTTGGATACGGAAAGCGGGAAAGAGTGGCTCAAGATCGAGAGCGGGCAATCGTGGTTGGACACGGAAAGCGGGAAAGAGTGGCTGGAGACCGAGAGCAGGACAGAGTGGCTGGAGATCGAGAGCTGGCGATCGTCTTTGGACACCAAAAGCAGGAAAGAGTGGCTGGGCACTGCCATCGGCCAAGAGTGGCTGGAGACCGAGGGTGGGCGATCATGGTTGGATACGGAAAGCGGGAAAGAGTGGCTCAAGATCGAGAGCGGGCAATCGTGGTTGGACACGGAAAGCGGGAAAGAGTGGCTGCAGACCGAGAGCGGGACAGAGTGGCTGGAGATCGAGAGCTGGCGATCGTCTTTGGACACCAAAAGCAGGAAAGAGTGGCTGGGCACTGCCATCGGCCAAAAGTGGCTGGAGACCGAGGGTGGGCGATCATGGTTGGATACGGAAAGCGGGAAAGAGTGGCTCAAGATCGAGAGCGGGCAATCGTGGTTGGACGCGGAAAGCGGGAAAGAGTGGCTGGAGACCGAGAGCAGGACAGAGTGGCTGGAGATCGAGAGCTGGCGATCGTCTTTGGACACCAAAAGCAGGAAAGAGTGGCTGGGCACTGCCATCGGCCAAAAGTGGCTGAAGACCGAGGGTGGGCGATCATGGTTGGATACGGAAAGCGGGAAAGAGTGGCTCAAGATCGAGAGCGGGCAATCGTGGTTGGACACGGAAAGCGGGAAAGAGTGGCTGGAGACCGAGAGCAGGACAGAGTGGCTGGAGATCGAGAGCTGGCGATCGTCTTTGGACACCAAAAGCAGGAAAGAGTGGCTGGGCACTGCCATCGGCCAAAAGTGGCTGGAGACCGAGGGAGGGCGATCATGGTTGGATACGGAAAGCGGGAAAGAGTGGCTCAAGATCGAGAGCGGGCAATCGTGGTTGGACACGAAAAGCGGGAAAGAATGGCTGCAGACCAAGAGCAAACAAGAGTGGCTGCAGACCTGGCGCGGGCAAAACTGGCTGCAGACCCAAGAAGGTTGGGACTGGCTACCTACCCGGCATGGGCGAGACTGGTTGCAGACCCAGAGCGGGCGCCAGTGGCAGGACACCGAGGGCGGGCAAGAGTGGTTGCATACTCCAGCTGGGCAAGTGTGGCTGCGAACACCGAGCGGACTGCAAACACCGGGCGGGAAAAAGTGGCTGCAAACCAACAGCGGGCGAGAGTGGTTGCAGATTTGGCACGGGCGAGAGTGGCTGCAGACCCAAAGCGGGCGAGAGTGGCTGCAGACGCCCCATGGTCAAGCATGGCAGATGACTCCAGCGGCGTCCGTCTGGGTGACAATGGAAGAATTTTCGAGCACATTAGAAGCCATCAACGAGTACGCAATCATCCCAGAAATGCCTTTAAGGCCAGCCTTCCAAGTCATCCAGCAGTTCAAGAGCTTGCCGGATTTCTTGATATTTCCGGCATTCCTTGCCTTGCGACCCCAGGAACATTCTACATCTGCGTTCCCAGAAGGTCGTCTTTTACCAGACATAGAGATCATCCATGCTATGACCGCGTTCACGATATTCGCGAACGAAGCACAGGATCAAAGCCGATCAGCTTCTGACGCTCTGAAGTACGCATGCCAAAACTGGGTCTTCCATCTCTCGCGAGCTCCGAGTTCAATGGACAACTGTACATTCAAAGTCTTCTGGGATCATCACCTCCTCTCCTGGCTTGAAAGGCAGTGGTGCTTGAAGGGCTTGCGGTCTTGCCTCCTTGCGTTATCCGAAGGGCAGAAACTTGCACAGGTGTGTCTTCTCAATGATTTCCGTGTATTCGGCACCTGACCTGCGCGTAAAGGAACGTTTCATTGAGGCTGCTGGGTCATCTCAGTCCCGGGTCTGAAACTCCGATTTATGTACTGGAAGTCACGCTGTCTTATTATTTCGCCTTAATATTTTTCTTTCACATCATTCGTGTGTTTATAGGATTTCGGAATGTTGAATATCAAATGCTGGGTTTTCCATGTTGAAATCCATCGAAGTACGCTTCGATGCAGCTTAGGTAGTGGCTACAGGCGCAGGTACGATGAATGAAGACTCGGGTGCAGCTAGAGGCTTAGAGCATACCAGAAACGAATGATCGCGATGGAACGAAAGTCTTAAATCAAGGGGAGTAGAGTCCTCTCCACCTACCACAGCTTGACCCCTGAAAAACCCACTTTCGTTGCACCAAGTCTCTCAATCTATCGGAATACTATTTTTCATAAACGAAGTTACGCATAGAGGGTATTTATTGAGTCTTGAAAGGTCTTGCGGTTTCACGTGTGATCCTCGCCCGCATGTCAAGAGCAGCGGCAGACGCAAGACAACTTCCTGGACGTAGCACCTTGCACAGCGATCGCCTGTCTTACTTGTGTTTCTCTGGGACACCGTGAAACGGAGTAGCATTGGCTCCAAGCGCTCAAAATCACCGGACGGCAATGCACTACTATCACATGGTGCCGATAGGTATCCTCGTTTCGATGTCTTGGAGCAAATGCTGGCCCTAGGGTTCTGTCGGATGAGAATTTAGAAACGCTCGGAGACTAGGGCCCCACAGCGGTGGGGAGGAGCATTCAGCATACTAGCGCAACGCCAGCGCTGCACAAGCACGCCTGTCACACGTACGTCGTCAGTCGTTACAAAACTCCTGTGTAATAGGCTAGGCCTAATCATGCTATCAACGCCAGAGATTTCAATGACTTATGCCTTCTCACGACTTACCTAGAAATGTTAGTTTGTACGGGCTGGATTGAAAGAGGTGCAGCGTACGGAACTATTCGTGTAGTATAGAGGTGAATAGAGTTCTGTTGCTTCGATGGTGATGGTTTGAAAGTGGGGAAAGAATGAAGAAAGGCGGCTGAGAAGCGCGGTTGGAGAGTAAGGTGGGAGAGCATTGTGGCGGCGGTGCACAGAGGAATGGTAATGAATACTGCCCGTCACAGAGGACTGAGAGAACAGAAATCAGAACATAAACTGATGAAAAAACACGGATGACACACGTCGAGCGCGTCATAAAAAAAGCCTGGTGTTGGTCGATAGTCTTTGCAGGAGGTTGCGTGGCAATATTACCCTAGCATTTTGGTCTTGATAAATTGAACATGTTAAGAAACGAGTCACGGATGTCGATTAATGGCTTTCCAGCTGCGGCTTGTAAAAAGGATATCGGTGTGATCTGAAAAGGCATGATATTTATGCTCACATGAGGAATGGATAGTAGGTCTTCAAGGCAGTCCACAGAATCTTCGTGCTGGATGGGTATTCCGACTGGGAGGTTGATATCGAGATTCCACACACGCGCTGTGCTATCATCTGATGCAATCGCAAGGAGGCGGTCGTGGTGATAGCGTTGATACAGTTTGTGTGCTGCTTCCAAGTGGCAGTGTCGAATATCCTAATCGAGCCATTGCGCCCAAGCTTGGAGTCGTGTTCGAATGTGAAGAGGCCCGTCGACTTCGCATCCCAGATTTTTACAGTGTTCTTGTTGAATCCGGCTGGTGCGGATTTTGACGTGTCGGGTGAATAGATCACATTAATATCCACACGCCCTGTCTTGATTGGACTCAACATTGTTTATCCGCTCTCGACATCCCACATTCTTGCTGTCCCGTCCAAGCATCCGCTCATCGCTCTCTCACCGTCTCCACTCCAGCACATTGACCGCGCCCAACCATTGTGCCCTGTCTATTTGGCAATGACCCTCCCCGTTTCGACGTCCCACAACCTCACTGTCCCATTATCGCTTCCACTTGAAACAGTGTCTCCGTTTGGAGACAACGCCACGGCGAGCAGTATACCCAGAGTCCCCTCATCTCGTTAGTCATCACCTGTTTGTGCACCGCTCCCCAGATCCCATAATCTGAGTGAACGGTCCCACGAACCTGTGATGATGCGTTGTCCGCCGGGCAGGTGTACAACACCTTTTACCTTGTCAGTATGACCTTTCATCGTCTGAAGGGGCTTGACAGCTGGCGTGTGTCGCTTTTTACCGGTCGGGGAAGACATGGTTGGTGCTCGGCGTCCTCGTAGAGGGAAGCCTGCTGGAATAGTAGAACTGGAGCACGGTGGCAAGGGCAAAGATGTCTGGTGAGTCTACTAAGGACCTATCTTATCATCACAACATGTTGCTAACCAACTACCTGCTTACAGGAACACAATCTTGACCCCCACGATAGCTTCAGGACTGTGTGCACAGGAGTTGCTGCGCCGTTATTCGAGAATGCGCAAGAGATCTTTGCAGGAGTCCAAGATCGCTGCGAAGTGAGCGATCAGCGCTCAGCTTTGTCCTGTACAAGATCCTAGGGCGTCGCTCGCAAGAAGCTCCGTTCAGACCAACTCGGCCACCAGCGATCGGAGGCACGGGCTGTAAGCTGAGACACGGCGAATGTTTTGGAGACAACATAGTTCGACGCCCATTCGTTGAAGCTGTCTTCTTTAAAGTTCCATGTGTCTTCCTGTATAGACGAAGCGCTCAGATCTGCGACTGGCGCTATGCATCTTCTTATGCGCAAGGCGCTACGTGGAGGGACATTCCTGCATGGTGCCACACTTCCTCTCCGCTTCACGTGTTTCTTGCAGCCAGTCTACATTCGAACTGGATCAATGTCATCAGCATGCTTGCAGTAACTCAGCGAAAGTCGATACAATGGCCAAATAACGAGCACCAGCGAGCCGATTTGGCGTGAACGCTGAGACTTTCTGGAGCTCTCTTCTCCCCTTGGCTTGGGTCCTAAGTATGATGTCTTTTATAATCCTCAATCATATTCACGATGCAGACGTATATCACCCCCGATATAATGAAGCCTTCGAAACATCGTTGATGAGGTTGCAATTCAGACTGGAATGATGCATTTGAGACATCCGTTCTATTCAAGACCATGATATATAAGGTGCTACCATCTTTCCTGCCCCTATTTTATATCCTCTAATTGTCTCCTATCCTGTGCACTCGTCCAAGTTAGTAGCTGGCTACCATGACCGGACAATTCGACACCTACCAATTCCCAGTCTTTTTCTCACCACCAAACCATGGTATCCCTGCATCATTGGGACGGGGTTTCAGCGATGCTCAGGGAGCACCAGGACCTTTGTTGCGATGCGCCGCAAATCAATGGGTAAGTTATACCCCAAAGAACTCTCGCTGGCTCCTCACCTATCATTGTTAGGTGGAACTAAAGGCTAGATTCCTTTCAGTTCACGCAAGGGAGATGCCAGGGACTCCGTCATCTCCAACTTACTATCTTTCAAGTCAGAGATCAAAGCGTCCCTTGAGGTCACGTCTACAAAATACGCAATTTTGGACACTCGAGGACAGGATGAAACGTATCCAATCCCGGGCCACCTTCCGGCGTAGATCTGCTTCGCAAAATCGTTTTCAGCGTTCGACAATGCCAGATCTGAAAGTTCTTCATACGCACTATGCGCGCCAGCATATGCACGGCGAAGCATATGACCAATACGAGTGTGGACAATCCAGTCCAAAGCGCAAGCGAGCTGTTATTGGCATTCGCAACGAGAATAAACTGACCCGGGAAATATTGCTCTTCGTGAGGCCTCGGAATTCATACCAGTCCAGCTACGATGAGCGTCAGCCACAATGGTCACCAGATGTTGAGGGCTTGGTGGATTCCCAGATCAACGTCATAGTGGACCACGAGATGGCAGACGTCAAGGATGAATCTTGGTTTCAGTCCAATGCGACTTCAGGACTTTCGATCAGCGCAGATAGCACTTCCACGAAGCGCGTCCTTGATGGCGTTTCTCGCATATTCGAGGGGGCGATGGCGTCGAAGAAGACGACCGATCCCCGTCGGCGACCTCGCCCTGCTATGGTCGACATTGACATGATCGCACATGAAGATCTTCTATCCACCAGTCACCACCGCCCCTGCCGAGATATATATCAGGCAGGCCATATCGGCCGAAACGAATCTTTAGGGGGCATCAAAGCTTCTGAGCCAATGCAAACCACTGCGGACCTGATGCGGGAGATTTTTGGTGATGGAGAAGCGGACGACGCGGACAGTGTTGTATCTATGATTAGATACATGAATATCCTGTGAACGAGCAATTTGTACCTCCTAGCTTTTTCTATGGACTGAAAACATTGCCACAACTCGTTCAGTCTTAGTCTCCCGTAGTCAGTGACTCAGACCTAAAAGAATATAAAGACAACATTCCTTCTGAATTAGGGTTCAGTCAACCCGATGAAGTCGGACAGATACTGAAAGATGTATCTTGTGGCCCAAATTTTCGTTGTCTCTCACAAATTAGGTGATGGACCCGACCAAATCACCATGTGGCTGAGAAGTCGACTTGATAAGGCGCAGAATACCAAGTGAATAGATACAGAACACGAGTGCTCCGCCGACTCAATCCCAGTTCCAAATTCCCTCTTCTGCAAGATCCTCGGTCCCAGGCTTTCAATGACCGGCATTAACAAACGGATAAATTATAATGCGGCGCACATGTTCGTAGGGGCCTTAAGGGAGCAAACTCCCGAAGCCTAAGGACCCTGGATCCGACATCATGCGGCAGGGTACCCGGCCAAACAGAAATGCACTGCATCTCCTGTGAACCCAACGTGGGCGAAGGTGAGTAACACGTGAAAGTGTAGCGTCGAGGGCAAGTCTATCACCGACTCTTGGGGAATCTGTAGGTCACCGAGTGTTCATTTGTCAAACGTTCTCGGAAACACTGAAAAAACACCACGCAGGGGCAGAAGTTGAAAAAATTGATCCGACGGAACCACGAACGTTCTAGCTATTGCGAACGCTAAGGAAAATACGAGATCATTATACAATACATAATCCACCCAGCCTACAGGGGGCTGGTTCCTGGTGCCTGCACTGTGCAGAAGATGAGCGCTAACTACTCCCAATCGACGTTGGGTTCTCTGAGACGGCTGTTCTGCATCGCCACCAACTTGAAGTTGTTACGTGACGTGACTGATGCTCGCCAACGTTACTTCCAGATCCATCTTCGAGTTGATCGCTAATAGCTATGCATGCGCATGTGTTTCAGCCCGCAATAGCATAACCGCCTATAACAGCATAGTGATCTATCAGCTTGGTTCATGAGTTCTCCATGAAGAGCCTGTCCATGTGCTAGTAACACTGATATGATCTATGACACAGCACTATACGTTCTAGGAAGCTTTTGACTCACCAACCAACGGGAACTGCGTGAGTTTGACCTTGTGGGTTTGCATACACATCACCTGGTCAATGAATGATGATTGCGGAGGAACGTCGGCCCAGGTTCTGTATATAATACTGCGTCGGACGTGTTCAAACATTCCTCTGCTGCATATCGCCTCATCGTAATGGATATCGCTCAAGCAGAGCAAATGTGAGTCACGCACACATAGATGCACCACGTATTTTGGTAGGCTGATAGTGACATAATACTCCCAGGTCGATGTCCTTCTACACTATGCTGGTGCCAAACAGTACTAGGAATTATTATCTTTGCCGTCAGAACGTTAACACGAAATTCTACTAGTTATCCTGCTATATGATCATATGGCGACCCTCACAGAAGAGATTGATTTTATTTGGTGTCGTCCGAAGGCGCTATCTGCAGTGTTGTTTCTGCTCAATCGCTATGTCGCTCTGTTCGGAAATATCTATGGCTTAGTTGGAGTTTTCTTGCCTTACTCAGTTGAGGTGCCATCATCTCATTATACATGTACTCGCATGGCATGCTCACGACTTATTTCTGCAGAGGTTCGATTCTGGTTCTTGAATATCTGTTCATTTGCTCAACAAAGACTTAGTTGTCCGACATATACGCTATCGAAACAAGTGCTCGTTTTTTTACAAGTATTTATTGTTTGCGGTGAGTGGATGTTTATTTTGAGAATTCATTCACTGAAAATTTCAGTCATATTGACTCTTCGCACGTATGCTCTCTACGGCCGTGACAAGCGCCTGCTTGCTTTGTTGGTAATTATCATCCTTGCCTTTTTTGGAGGAGCTGCTGTGCGTGTTTGCATAGAATGTTGACTCTAGAGTCTACTGACCGTTTCTAGGCGGAGACCTTTGGTCGTTATCCAAGCATTGTGATCAACTTGCCAGGAGAAGGCTGCTATCAAGTATATACAACAGAGATGTATGTCATCTTCTCCATGGATCCGCGCGTCTGCTCAAAAGTTGTTGCAGAAATATCCGTCAGTGAACTCTAGACATATTCGCACGTAGCTTGATATTCTGGCTCGCAGGTCTCGGGATTACATGGGTGGCCCTATCTGGTTATGAATTACTCATCTTTGTCCTCACAGTGTCCAGGATTTTCAAAATTAGAGGATTGCTGCGGTTCTCTCTAGTGATGCCCAGAAGGAATATTATTGTTGTTATGTTTCAGGACGGTAAATTTTCGCTACTAATCGATATTGTGAATACTGAACCAACCGGACGCAGGTGCAATGTACTTCGTGTGAGGTTACTAGTGAAATTGTGATTCAAGTGAATCTGACCCGCTTTGCTTCAGAGCGATGACATTGTTCAATGTACCGAACATCCTGACGTACTATGTGAGTCAACAGATGAAACCTTGTTTTGGTCGCGCGCTCACCGCTTGGTTCAGTGTGGTTCAGTGAGCATATCAACCTGTATCATATATTTATGTTGACTATTTTCCGGCGATTGGCAAGGACACCACCAGGGGCACTCTGAGCACATTTACTAGCTGGTGAGTGACTGGTGCGATAAATATGGGTCGAAGTCTGACTATGCCCTCGGAGCAGCATGTCCGTTACTCTAATCTCCGCGGCTGATGCTTAACCTGCACAAATCTATCGACGCTGGCATTTACTCCACCCCCGCCCGGGACAATGATGACGGCCTCGCTGTCTTTACCACTAGACTCGATGTACAGTCCGTGATTTCCTCTCATCATTGGTAGCCTTGGCTGGATGCCAAGATGCGGATATTGAGTCTTGTTTGGAGCGCAAAGCTGGTTTTAATCCTTTTACCTCTCCTTTACATCCCATTTGTGGCCATCTGGGGGTGGTGTCCTAGGTAGACCGTATATACAACGTTATAATATTGGCTAAATATTTCTGTGTTCATAGTGTAGGAACATGCTCAAAATGCGTGTTTTAGGAAGACGCTCATGTTGATTTATGTCACATAAGTATTCGACATGTGAGATGAGTAATCGTAATGTTGAGCCCCTTAGACTACACTTCTGACCCCTTCCCAGCAGTAGTAAAAATCGCCTATCCGCTTGTTGGATTCATTGTAAGAATGATGGGCTTGTTTCTCCTTTGCTCTCGCATCCATCTTGCGACCTTGCCTCGAGTCACTACAGTTGCTCGGCCTAGGATGATGAGATGACATCTGCGATTTCGAAACATGGCGACCCATCCAGACAGCATGTCTCCGTCTCCCTTACCTCTGATGAAAAAAACTGCGTGGACGATCATATATTCCATAAGGAGCCGCCCGGGTTGCCAATTCAGAATGGACGACTTGGCCGCGCTGAGCCAGGCTGATGATATCCTCCTGCGTTCGGCAACTACTTATGTCGAATAGGACAAATATGAGACGGGAAAGTGATGGATTGAGAGACAATTTATCTTTATACACAATATGACCCAGAATAAGTCAGTTTGGATTAATACGCGAGTCCTGGCGCTATCTTGTCCAAATCTTGTCGCCCATTGAATTTTTTTCCTTCCAGTGATCTCGGCTCTCATGTGAGTTTGTTGTATTTCTCTTCCAGGTCATTGGATGGGAGAATAAAAATGTTGCTTTCATCATTCCCTCCAACTTGAGTAATATGTCAGAACTACTTGTACGTGTCGGCGCTAAGGCTCGTCTTGCACAGCAACAAGCCTGGTGCATAGATCGCCTCATGATACACTACTGAAATGCCAGCGTAGGACAGGTCAACATCAACGGCAGTGAAAGCAAAATGTCTCATAAATTGTCACCGCCGTGAGGCACGCGCACTCCTTGCGCGCTGGTTCTCAAACTGTTGTTTGATGACCGCATAGCCTTCCCGGTCGACTCGATGTAGATAATACGAGCCACCTCCGCTGCCCCATGAAACGCTGCCAGAGCGGTAGGGCCGCTCAGATACATCAAATATCGCGCTTATATCATCCACCTACGTGGAGTCATATGAGATAAATGCGTGAAGCAGATAACCATCGTCACTCACGTTGCGTTCAGTAACGCGTGCATTGAGAGAGGAGACGAACGGCTTTAAGGAGACAACAATGGCGCCTTCTTTTAAATCTAGAAACCGCGGGCGTAATGCTTCGTTCACTGTAACGTGATCAATATGGTTTATCGTGAGTAAAAGAAATTCACTGACACGACTGCTGGAACACCTTATTATTGACCAGTACAACATCCGCCTGAGGTAGCAACTCGGTCACTCTCCGACTGGTCAGCATGTCTCCTTCCTCTAGTTCCACCTCTCCCATCGAAAGTCCCCACATCCTACAACGCTTCTTCATCTGCCTCAGCTGCTCTCTGCCCACCTCCGCGGGCGTAGGCATCACCTCAATTCCGTAGCTTCTGCAGCACGTTTCTAGGCTCGCCTGCACCAGCACATTTCCCACCCCACACCCCAAGTCCATAAATAAGGAGTCTTTGTGGAGACGTGTGGCGGCGATGATATCCGAGGTGAACGAGGGCATCAGTTCGCCATACACCTCGCTTGAAAATGCTTCGTAGCGGTTCAACTTGAGAGCATGCGGGCCTACGGAGCGTTGATACGTCTCGTCGATTATGCGCATGAGCACACGGTTGGGGATATCGCTTGACGGCCAACCTTTAACGGCCTCTATAAGTGCATTCGGAGGCGCAGGTGCAAACGGGTCCGATGGGAGTGGTGGGTATTTCAGGGCACGGAGGAGCTGGTTGATA